>VDFB02265595.1:0-175236 GCA_007258455.2 Sequoia sempervirens
TTTTCAATTAATTTCTGATGAAACTAGTCCATAAACTTGAAATATTGTAGTTTTTTAGTAATTTAATAACTTTTTATTAAAATAATTTTTTGAAAAATGAATTGTACGAGAGCATACTTCAGACAATTCTTTTCAATTTGAAAAAAAAAATGATATGTTTAGGTCATCTTATATGTGATGAACACAACAATTTTTCAAAACAAGCTGGCCAATAAAAAATTAACAAAAAAATATTCAATAAAAAATTACAAAAAAAAATCGAAAGTATGCTTCAGTGAGTTACAAATCTTTTCCCAAAAGGATTCAGAAAAATGCGATTATTTAGATCAAAATATGGATGACATATATGTGCATGGTATGGTAAAAAGAAGTGACTTTTAAACAGTGGATTTTAGAAATTCCTATTGAAAACCAATTTATATCATTTGGGTATTAAAATAAATTACATATTTGGAAACTAGATTTCGAGTACTACATTTTATCATTATTGACTTTTTTAAAATTCCATCTTTAAGTGCTTCAAATTTTAAGGTCAAATGTGACAAATTCTGAAAATCAGGGAAAACACTTCCACTTTTTGGCCAAAAATGGACTCAACTTGCACACACCCATGACCATAATATAGGGAAAATTGAAATCAATAAAGAATAAATATATAATTTTTTGGATTGTTATTTTTCTAAAAAGTGAATAAATAATAAATTAATATTATTAATTATGTAAGTATTATTTTATAAATTAATATATATTTAATGTAATTTTTAATTTAACAATTATTATATGTACTTTCTATGATATATATGTATAAAATTAAACATATAAGCTTGATGCTATTTGAAACCTTGGTATATGGATTTTTGTAGTGGGAATTAAGGGGAAGGAGATCCATTTATAATAACTCCATCATTATCCTTGAACGACACTCCAATTTGATCGTATATCTTAGGGCCAAATCCCAACCATTATAGCATATTAAGAATGAAGGTCTAGTAGATACAACCATAAAGTGTATCGAAACCTAACTTGATAATTAGACATCTTGGATAGTTTACTACACCCATTCTATTGTCTCTCATGTGAGAGACAAATTGTCTAAAATAAATCTACCACCTAAGAAATTGATATATTCATCGAATGATGTCCTGAACAATGTATTTTATTTTGCAAGCCAACACGTTGAAAATATTTTTTATGAGGTATTGAGTAAGGTAATAAGTTATCATTCATTCATAATGTATTCATCTTTATCTTTTGGCAGAAACTTGATCAAACCCTAGCTAATGATAACCCTCAAAGAGATTTTTTTAATTCCTTATAAGTAAACATAATAGAAATCTTCTCAAATGTGGGGCCAAAGAGCTCTATAAAATTCAAGTAGAAATTTGTCTATTAATGGGCTCTTCTCTAAATCCATACAATTAAGGGATTTATCTATCTCTTCTATGGAAATAAGAAAGTCAAGGAAATTATTGTATTCAAGGTGTATGTTGCAAGAGATGAAAAAAATAGCACTTTCTTCAATAATGAGAGGAAGGAGATCTCTAACCGATTCATCAATGAAGTTTTTTTAATGCTCATAAAAAGTTTGCATAAAAGAAAAGTTGTTAAAAAATTTATGATAGAAATTTGTTCCTTTTTACGCTTGTGTTACAAAATTCAAAGAAAAATCTAGACCTTTTGTCCCCATATTTTATTTAGTAAAGGAAATCATTCACTTGGGATCCTTTTCCTTTATAGATAGTTAAATTCAAATTTATAAATTTTTAATATTAGCAATTGATAGTTGGATGAAGATATTATGCAGGCTGGTAGCTAAAATAGAATAACCATGTTCTAGCTATTCTTTAAGGGAATTTTCAAGCTTGTTGTGTTTGGTAGCAATTGTTCACTTGTAATAATGAAGAAAAAAAGTATACTGGGGAATGATTCTTTCCCACCAACTGATCCACATGTATCTTACTAGGGTTTTGATTTAATATTCCAAGTAGCTAAGATGTTATCAATGTAGTCTTGATGCTCTAAGTGGGAAGAATTTAGCTTTCATGGAGGCTCATTTGAAATTGGTGAAGTAAAGCATTGTGAAAATGAGGGGGTGATTAGAAATCATAGCTAAGACTTGTCAATATGAACAAAAAGGCTAGTAGGGGAGGGGAGCATATGCAAATTAAGAGATAAAAATAAGCCAAACAACTCATTTTCCTTAAGAAGCCTTCGCAATAATTGGACCATGCGAATCAATGCAAACATTTGAAGGTCAACTTTGTCGAAGAGGGGTCATGAAATCCTAAGAACCAATGTTAAGCCAATATCAAGGCATCAAATTTAAAATGGGATAAGCTAAAAGATTTTTCCCAACTATAATCAAGTGGATGTTCCATTTTGATAAATTCACCCCCCAAAATCCATTCAATATTAGAGAGGTGAAGACATAACCATCCCAAAGAGAAAATATCTCTTAAGGGGGATTAGGGACATAAATAAAACAAAACTCAAATAATGTGCCATGAATGAGAATGGTAACCTAAATGCCCCAAATGCCACATGTTTATTGATCTAAGGAGCAGAGCCTAATACAATATTTCCAACACTATCAACATGATTGATGTGAAAGAAGAGAATCTCTTGCCAAATGGAGGTGAGAATTCCATCTGATCAAATTGTGATTTTGCTTCTTGAAGCATTACAACATCAAAACAATTGTTCTGAGTAGAGTGCTTGACATGAAAATATTGGGTGATAATTGTCAAACCCTAAACATTCCAAGATTAAACCAACTCGCCAACAGAAAAACGCACAATGCATCACTTGTTAAATTAAGTCAACATACTCACATTCTATTCTATATATTTTTTCCCCATAGATAACCCTAAAAAATATTGACAAAACTGTCAATTGGTACTCACATACACACATGTCGGTTGATTAGATTTGAGCCCATCCATGAATCTTAACAAGACCTAACATGGAGATGCTGGAGACCACAACAACATTGGGGCCCATAACCAGAATATTCATATCCTATAAAATGGATATTATAGCTATAAGCATACAACCTTTGTTGCTCATCACACAATACTTTCATTTTATTTTAATTTGGCAATCTTCATCAGACCAACAACAGCAATTCTGTCTTTCTTGACACTGACGTTAAACTAAATGGAGAGCACTGTTGTAGTTTGCTTTGTCGGAATCTACAGATCTTGTGACATTAAAAGCAGCCTTCAAAATCAGCTTTAGACTTGGGAAGTCTAGTATGAAGATTTGAACCCCAAGATCTTCAGATTGTTAAGGAAAGCTGCTTTTTTGTTTCGTTTTGGGATGACTGAATAACTATTTTTAGTTATCACAGTAACTCTTTTGGACTGTGTCATTAATAGTTAATGCTGCTCCATCGCTCTTCTGCACCTGTGTACATTTATCTTTTTCCGACTGTAACTGTACGTGACTGCTAATCTTTAATTCTTATCAGTATTTGCTGTATTCAAGAAAATAAAATGGGTTTTTGATCTATTGATGAAGTTGAATGGTTTCGAATGAATGCATGAAGTCTTGTTAGTGTCCTGGTATCATATGGGATGAGGCTTCAGGTGACTTTGGTGGAATGGATAACCTTCCATTCTTGGCTTTCAGTGGAAGAGATTTCAGTCTAAGGCTTGTACTTTGACATCATGTGACTAAACAATTGTGGGTTTGATAGAAAATCTTATAACAAAAATAAATAAAAACTTAATGTAAATTTTATCTATTAAAACATTTATTTGCATTTGTACAAATCCTTTGACCAAATCAAGGTAGCAAAATGTATTGTGTTTTATACGATGGATTTAAAATATGAAAAATATAGAAAAATATACGATAAATTACATATATTTAAAAACACATTGATTTATTTAACAATTAAATTAACAAATTCTGAAGGAAATTTATAAATGTTGGAGAGCAAGAAATCCATCTATAAGGATTCAAGCAGGTTCCCTCCATGGCTAGGCTTTGATGATTTTCGGAGATGCTAAGGGGAAGAGGAAGGTGAAAAGAATAGATCTTTAGTAAAAGAAGATTAAGGGATAGATCTTTAGATGAGGAGGTGGAGAAAATTTTGATTGACCTCTAGTTGGAAGCCCAATGAAATGTTTTGAAGTGAGACATGTGGTTGTTGCAATTATTGTTTCATTTGTTATTGTCTCATTTGCAATGTTCCTTGGCACCAAGAATAATAAAGGTGTTCTTCCTTTGAAGGACATATTGGATGAGCAAGGTGTTTTAAAGGCATCTAGTCTAATTCTAGGTTTGAAGCAAGGTTTTTTACTTCCATCCATGGTGGTTGTGCACCAATTAGGTTCTACTTCTAGCACAACTAGACAAAAGGATGTCTTGTTAGCAATGGGGAAGAGGAGATCAAAGATGCCCCGCCTCCCTCCCTATCATGATGTGGGTAGGTTGCAATGTGTGGATAGTTCTAGTATTGTTGGTGTTGGTGGAAGAGGGGAATAAAGAGTTTTTGACTTTGATCACCTTGTCTTCAAAGTGTGGAGATTGGGTGTCATAGATTGACTATGATATTGCATCTATTGTTTGTCAAAAATGCCACAAGGCTGGCCACTTTTTCTACATCTTTCCAAGTCAACATGAGGAAGTAGAGTTATGGAGGGAAAAAATGAGATATGTCTTCTTCAAGTTAATGAAGTGGTGTCTTCCACAAAAAATAAAGGCATTGAGGATTGTCCTTTGGTGGGTGGTTTTTTCTCTACAAAACATGGTTGCTTCAATTGAGAATGATACAAAGGGAGGGTGAAGTGTGGAATGAATAAGAAGATCTTGATCCTTTCCCTTTGTAGATGGATTTTCCTTTTGTTTGTTCACCATCCTTAATCAAGGAAAATAGAAAAATGGAGAATGAAATCCTAGGCAATCTTTGTGGCTTAAGGTGTCCACTACGCCCAATCAAATCTTATGATCCAAGTTTGATTGTAGAGAGAGAGAGAATCCACTTCAATAATTCAATAAGCATAATTGTTGTGAGTTTTTAGGGATCTCTAGAGCTCTATGGGTTTAAGTTGCTTGACTAGCCTTATTCTTGGTGGTTTGTCCTGTGTTGTTTTTTTAAGTTCCATTATGTGGGTTGTGTCTAAGTAGTTACTTTTATGATTATAATTGTTGGTTTGTAACCTTAGTGCTACCAGTCCTTCTAGTTGTCTCAATGTTCCTCTGTTGGGTTTCAATGCTATATATGGTTATGAATTTGTAAAAAGGTTTGAGCCCTTTCAAAATCCTACATTTATCCTTTACAAAAAATTATACTTTATAATATTTTTGAAAGTTTAAGGATAATTCAATTATAAACATCATAATAATAGATAAATATTTTAATCAATTTTATAACTAAAATTGTATATTACATTTATGTGGAGATTCCTAACTATAGTGATAGCAATGAGTGTAGTGTAATGGTGTGAGTTAACAAAAACTATAAAAAAATGATATATTCTTAAAAAATAAAACTCTTAAATTAGCTATAAAATGATATCTCTTCATATTTTTATTCAATATACTATTTAGTACATTTTTTAATGTAAAAATAAAATAAATAAAATACAATGAATGGTAAACCTTTTTAAAAGTAAAATTACAATTTAGTAAAATAGTTCTTCAAATAAAAACAAAATATCAAGATGAAAGAGAGCATGAAACAACTTTCACACATGTGAATAAAATATGCACAATAGTATGTAAATACAATGATTAAGTTTGCATATATAGGCAAGGATGAGGGGGTGAGAAGGTAGGAGTGAAACACTTGCGAGCTCACTTGACAAGTGGATGAGCAAGTGACAAGTGTACATGCAATAGGTGTCTCAAGTGATGATGACACGTCTCAATGCTATGGAGTGAGACAAAAGCAAACGAAACCTAAGTAAATTGCTAAGCGTGAATAGGTCAACCTAGATAAGTGATTAGCTAACTAAGTAGATAAAGACACTATTTACACTAATATAAAAACTTAAATAGTTTAAATAAAATAGAATAATTCTCAATAAATGTAACAAAATATTTCTTTACTAAATAAAATCAATATAGTTATATGTTATGTTGAGAGATATTTCATTGAAATTATATATTCATTTAAAGTATATTCTATAGATTTTTCTAAAGATAAATATGTTAGTTATTTTTTAAAATTAAACATGTTTTAAATTTTTCTAAATAATTTTTTTCCCATCTTTTATATGTATAATTTTTTTTTAAAGAAAAATAATTTTTTGTGTATATAAATTAATTAGAATAAAATATAAGATTTTTAATGTTTATGAAATTAGTCATATTTAAAAAATAACTAATTGAAGCATTTTTTTATTGCATCACACTGAAATTAATAAAAAGAAAGGAGGATAAATCAGCACTAGAACAAAAATCTGCAAGATCGCATTTAAAACCGTCCTTTTCCGGCTGATTCTAAAAATTGGGAAAAAGGGCCAACGTAAATTACATTTCATTTGCATTTCGCTCAAGTACTTCCAATATTTTTCTTAAAAAAAACGTTGTTTCACTAATATACATGTCTACAGCAGGCCTGTAGCCCAATTCAAAACAGATTTGGTCATAGTTTACAGAGGAAGAAGCACACAAATCCCAACATTCTGTATCAGATAGTTAATGTTGGACAGAAAGCTTAACTCATAAATTCAGAAAATTGTTTAGAGCTTAACTCTGAATCATTTGCTGAGGACTAGGTGTAGCACTCGAAATCTGGGTGGTGGGTGAATTATTGAAAGCGCTTATCTACTTGGGTTTCGGCCATTGTTATGGTATTTAGAAGTATATATATTGGGTTTATTCACTATTGCCACACAGAACATGCTCATATAGTAGTACTCTTGGAGCTTCTGTCCATATTGCTTTACTGGAGCTTTGGTTATGCCGCTTGGGCTTTTGGAATCACTGCTGTAATGCTAATGAATGAGTTTAGTTCTAAGAAACAGGAACATGTGCATCTGCCTTTGAGCTATGAGGCTTCCTTGCACATCAATGTGTATAGGCATACAAATGGGTATGATTTGAGTATGGAAGGGGATGCTTCTGCATCAGAAACTCATCATGGGTTTGATCTGGAAAGTGGTACTAAGGTCTCTGAAACAGAGGTTAGTTCATTTCTAGCTTCAGGAAGAAGTTTGTTTGGGAAAGTTTGGGGAAGGTTGAGCTTTACTCAGAGAGGTAGTGGATTAGGTAGTAGGTGGGCATTCAAGGGACTGTGGTGTTCAATATGAGGTTCATTGTGGTTATAAGCAGAAAGAAGTAAAGGTGGGGTTTTAGACACAGATTTTTGGCCTTTTTTAAAAAAAATTAGGTTATTCATTTTAACTTGTAGATATCATTCAGAGGTAAAATTTTGAAAACGATTCAACAATTTCATCTCTAATCTATTAAATGATTTCATAAATTTTTATTATGTTATTAATATTGACAAATTAATCATTCTAACAACATTACGTTAAACTAACATACTACGCAATTATTGAACTAAGTCAACATACTCACATCCTATATATTTGTTTCCCATAGATAATCCGAAATTTTTTTTTGACAAATTTGTCAACTGGTACTCACATATGTCGGTTGGTAAGATTTGAGCACATCCATTAATCTTAACAAGACCTCTAACATGGAGATGCTGGAGACCACAACAACATTGGGTCCCATAACCAGAATATTCATATCCTATAAAATGGATATTATAGCTATAAGCATACAACCTTTGTTGCTCATCACACAATACTTTTCATTTTATTTTAATTTGGCAATCTTCATCAGACCAACAACACCAATTCTGTCTTTCTTGACACTGACGTTAAACTGAATGGAGAGCACTGTTGTAATTTGCTTTGTCGGAATCCTCAAATCTTAGTTCAAGGCCATTATGAAGATTTGAACTCCAAGATTTTCAGCTTGTTAAGGAAATCAATCTGTTTCCATCTTTTTTCTATTTCTCCTTTGCCTTGCTGACGGCTGCTTTTTTGTTTTGTTTTGGGATGACTGAATACCTGTTGTAATGTTAGATAGTTACTATTTTTGGTTATCACAGTAACTCTTTTGGACTACATGTCATTAATAGTTAATGCTGGTCCATTGCTCTTCTGCATCTGTGCACATCTATCTTTCTCCAATGCAACTGTAAGTGACTACCAATCTTTGATTCTTATCAGTATTTGTTGTATTTAAAAAAATAAAATGGGCTTTTGATCTATTGGTGAAGTTGAATGGATACCCTTCAATTCTTGACTTTTAGTCGAAGAGATTTCAGCCTAAGACTTATACTTTGACATCATGTAACTAAACAATTATGTTGGTTTGATAGAAAATCTTCTAACAAAATAAATAAAAACTAAATGGAAATGTTATCTATTAAAACACTTAGCTGCATTTGTACAAATCTTTTGCCTAAATCAAGGTAGAATACATGTTTTATATCATAAAGGAGGGGTAAAAATTTATTAAATCAAAAAGAAGTACAAAGCAAGGGCATTATACAGCCCTATCCAGCTCCACCAAGTGGTCCAACTGTCGAGCCATATCCAGGGGTAACTGGCCCCGATCCATCAAATTCCAAACATGAATATGATCAGAAGCCCATTTAGCCAAATAATCAGCAACACCATTCCATTCTTGAGGAATACGAATGAAAGTAACATACTCCACAGAAGTGCAAAGGTTGAGAATTTGTTCAACAATCAAAGCCAAATGCCAGCTAACATCATCTAAATGCTGCCTATTCAACAAGTTTACCACTACCTGGGAATCAGACTCACATATGATCCTTCACCACCCCAATTGACTTCCACTCTCCATAGCCCATAAAATGGCCCGAGCCTCCATTAAATTGTTAGTATAAAGACCCTTATAAACGAATACATGTTTTATACGATAGATTTAAAATATGAAAAACATAGAAAAATATATGATAAATTACATATTTAAAAACATTGATTTATTTAACAATTTTTTGAAGGAAATTTACAAATGTTGGAGATCAAGAAATCCATCTATAGGGATTCAAGTAGGTTCCCTCTATGTCTAGGCTTTGAGGATTTTAGGAGATGCTCAAGGGGAAGAGGAAGGTGAAAGGAATAGATCTTTAGCAAACAAAGATTAAGGGATAGATCTTCCAATGAGGAAGTGGAGAAATTTTTGATTGACCTCTAGTTGGAAGCCCAATAAAATGTTTTGAAGCAATGCATGTGGTTGTTGTGATTATTGTATCATCTTCAATATCCCTTGAAACCAAGAATAATAAAGATGTTCTTCCTTTGAAGGACATATTAGATGAGTAAGGTGTTTTTGAGGGATCTAGATTGATTTTAGGTTTGAAGAAGGTTTTTCACTTCCATCAATGGTGGTTGTGCACCAAGCAAGTTCTACTTCTAGCACAACTATAAAGTGATGTCTTGTTAGCAATGGGGAAGAGGAGATAAAAGGTGGATCCCCTTGTCCCTATCATGATGTAGGTAAGTTACAATGTGTGGACTGTTGTAGTATTGTTGGTGTTGGTGGAAGAGGAGAATAAAGGAGGTAGGTACTGTTTGGCATCTCCTACTCCTTGGGTTTTTGAAGAATTTACAACATTGCAACCTTTGAGCTATGGAGTTTGTTTGAGAACTTGGATAGATGTGTTAAAAGGTTAGTCTTTCTCCTCTTCTAGTTTGTCTTGATATGTGGACGTGGTCTTGGATGCAATGCCATTCTTCTCAAAGCACTTGATTTAGTTGTTGAATGATTTTCATCTAGGTTGGTGAATGCTCTTATTAGAAAGATTTTAGGTGCAAGACCAATTATAAATATGGTTGGAGGAGTTGGGTTGAGAGGAAATAGATATGAGGTGACCAAGTTCAAATCTCAACTATATACCATGGTTTCTTTTATCCTCCACAAATCATAAGTGTTGAAAGAGAAAAAATATGAAAAAACTTCCTAAACTAATCTTAGAGGAAATTAATGTGCAAATTTAATATCTTTACATTTATAGAAAGGAGAAACACGTATAAAACATAAACAAAATTATATCACAACACAAGTATATATGGGAAAAACTCTTTCGAGAGAAAAAAATCCATAGTCCAAAACAACCCAATGTATTATTCAATAATTTAAAGATTATTACAATACACTTATATAGAGAAAACCTTTACAAAAATGTCATGAACCAGAGATTTGAAGAACTTCATGCAGCACAACAATACCTACAAACTCATTATTAATATCTCCATCTCAAGAACTCTATAAATAGGAATTCATATATAAAACTATCAAATGGTAATTATAAAATCATGCTCGCTAAAACCACCCAATAAATGGTGCCCAAATACCTAGTTTGAAAAACAACACCCAAATTGCAAGATGAGTTTATATGCTAAAAATAACATATTCCTTCTGTCTAGGCCATAAGTGTATCATAATCTACTCACCACTTGGGCATTCCATTATAACTTCATTCATTCAAAAATGTTTCATAATGTGTTGTAACACACATCATAAGTTGGTCAACAAATGTAACTCCCTCTTACAACACTTTTATGTGTCCTAGATGTTTTTACATTTTCAATATAGGAGGCCCAATGTTTGGAGGCTATAAATTTTGACCCAAGAGGCTAGTGGGATTCATTATGTTTTTTAAATTGTAGAGATATAAAAGTTCTATGTAACAAACATCTCTAGAAGAAATGCTAAATAACTTGAAATTTTTATATTTCCCAAAAGAGAAGTGTATAGCCCAACAGTTTGAAAATTGTATTCTTTATATAGTCAATATTAGGAAAAAGGTTGAGACATCTTTCCTCACTTGTGTTAAGGCCTTCTTGAATTGTCCTTAGTTTCTTGGAAAAATAGGGCCCCTCATAAAAAATGGAAATTGGGTTTTGTTCCAAAGGAGGAGTGCATTAATAAGGCCCTTGTTTGGGTTAGACTTTCAATCCTACCATTAGGATTTTGGGAGGATGATATTTTGATGGGTATTGTCAATTCTTGTGTTCAACCAATTACTATAATAGGTGGCCAAATATAGAATTTATGAATTTTATTTGCTAGATTATATGTGAATGGAGATGTGGATAAAGAGCTTTCAACTTTGATCACCTTGTCTTTAAACTGTGGAGATTGGGTGCCATAGATTGAGTATGAGGTTGTATCGATTGTTTGTCAAAAATGCCACAAGGCTGGCCACTTTTTCTACATCTTGCTAAGTCAACAAGAGGAAGTGAAGTTTATGGAGGAAGGAAAAAATGAGATATGCCTTCTTCAAGCTAATGAAGTGGTGTCTTCCATGAAAAATAAAGGCATTGAGGATTTTCCTTTGGTGGGTGGGTTTTTCTCTACAAAACATGGTTGCTTCAACTAAGAATGATACAAAGGGAGGGTGTGGAGAGGGAAGTGTGGAATGAATAAAAGGATATTGATCCTTTCCCTTTATGGGTGGCTTTTCCTTCTCTTTTCTCATCATCCTTAATCAAGGAAAAAGAAAAAATAAAGAACGAAAGACTAAGCAATTTTTGTGGCTTAAGGTTTTCAATAAGCCCTATCAAATCTTATGATCCAAGTTC
Source organism: Sequoia sempervirens (assembly GCA_007258455.2). Taxonomy (NCBI): domain Eukaryota; kingdom Viridiplantae; phylum Streptophyta; class Pinopsida; order Cupressales; family Cupressaceae; genus Sequoia; species Sequoia sempervirens. Next base: position 11,586 of record VDFB02265595.1, read on the forward strand.
CATTGTGGAGAGAGAGAGAATCCGCTTCAACAATTCAATGATCATAATTGTTGTGAGTTTTTGGGATCTCTAGAGCTCTGTGGGTTTAAATTGCTTTACTAGCCTTATTCTTGGTGGGTTGTCCTTTGTTGTTTGTTTTAGTTCCAGAGTTTTGTCTAAGCAATTACTTTTATGATTATAAATGTTAGTTTGTAACCTTAGTGCTACTAGTCCTTCTAGTTATCTCATTGTTACTCTATTGAGTTTCAATGCTATATATGGTTATGAATTTGTAAAAAGGTTTGAGCCCTTTCAAAAACCCACATTTACTTTTATAAATACTTTTGCTTTATAATAATATTCAAAATTTAAGGATAATTCAATTATAAACATCATTATAATAACAATTAAATATTTTAATCAATTTTATAACTAAAATTGTATATTATATTTATGTGGAGAGACCTAACTATAGTGATAGAAAGGAGTGGAGTGTAATGATGTGGGTGTTAACAACTAGCAATTTGCACGGAGGGGCAAAGGTTACGCCAATAGAGAAATATAGAGAAGTAAGAGGGGTGTGACATGCAGTTTAGCACTTGTATAAAATTGTCTGTATATTTTTACAAAGTGGATGTAATACATATTTGGAGATACAGCCAGACACCAGTACCAGAACAAGTAAAGTGGCCTGGTAACTGTTTATAGACCAAAATGTAAAGTCTAGAAGGTAAATTTGGGCTACGAAATATTAAAATTAGATTGAAAATCATAGTAAATAAAGCAAGATAACCTAGAGAAAGAAAAACATTGAATTGAATTTGATGGTGAAAAGAACAAAAGAAACATATTAAACAAGAGTTGCAGTGTAGTGTAGTTCTTGCCAGTGCTGGCAGGGCAATTTTGAGAAACTGCAGACTGGCAGTTTTGAAAAACTGTGGATTGTCAATCAAAATGTGGAAGCATAGACTAAGCATATAAATTGTTTGGCAAAATGTCTCCGTAGAAATGTGTAATAAAACTTTTGAATGATTTTGAAAGCTAATTTCAAATCAAGATGCTTGGAAATACTAATGAACACTGTGAATAGTAAATTCCAAAATTCATTACATCGGTCCTCAATTTGATTTAGAATATATGGAATTATAGGTTATCTAAAATCAAAACTGACAAAAAAAATAATCCACTTGCATCTTGCAAAAACTGGATAGAAGAAACAATAATTATAGTCTAGAACAACAAAAATATCTCTGATCATCAAAGATAAAACCAAGCAAAGTGTATCCCAAGCCAACATGTGCATCATATAGGATGACTGTTGCAGTTGTGCAGATCCACAGATAACCTCCAAAACCCCCTCCTAGCAAATAGTTGGTGAATTATCCTACTCTTACGTTTGGTCTGTTGTAGAATGTTGTTCTATTTGGAAATAAGACCAAGGACCTCAACTTGATGCCATAACAGGTGTGGTGCTCAACTTAACCCATGCCCAGCCAAGATGACCTGCAACTCTGGGTCTGATATTAGTTCTGCTACCCAAATGGCTAGTAAACTGATTAATTTTGTGCGTAGAGGGGTTTCATCCTCACCTGACAATGCGTTGTAATAGAGGTTTTTATCACTATTAAGCAAGAAAATTGGTTGTAAACAGCAATAACAGTTATCCCAAAAAGCATAACTTCAAATGGTGCCCAGGTCAAGATTTATACTTGACTGGAAATAGGTTTGTTGACAAAATGACTAAACATATTGGCAAAGATAAATTTGTCAAATTTAGAGATAAACTTAGGATATTTGAGAAATTCGATAGCAATGGTTAGAGGTGATTGATTCTTTTTCCCTTCAGCAACAATCACTTTAACTTATAGTAACTGATAGAGTTGTAGCTAATACTGAGGACGACAGATTGTTAACTCATTCTAGTTGTTGGTGTAAACTGCCCTGTACAATGGAAGGGTTTAAGTGGTTTTCTTTGCCCATTAAGGGATTCAAAGGTTTACATAGAGGGGAAAACATGGGTATTGTCTCATTTCTCTCTGATTTACTATCATTACTACATAAATATGTTGCATTTCATTTCTATTAAATTATTTGTAGAAATGCCAGAGGAAAGCTGAAGTTGAGGCTAGCTAAAGTCCTTAAGCCACCATCAGTTTCCATGAGTATCCATGACATGTCCATATGGGATGGTTAGGGAATCTAATGATTGTCTTTTCACCAGTATCTAGATAACCATTTTTTTAAATCATATTGAATATAAAAAATCACTAAAAATCTACATCAATGTTTAGGGTCTTATATTGGTGACTAAATACCTATAATCACATCATTTTACTACTCATTTATGACCATTTGTATGTCAAATTCTTAAAAAACTAGACATAGTGTAAAACAATTTATTTAGAATAAAACAATAATTATCTCAACTATAACAAAACTATTCAAGTTTTTACAAACAAGATAGTGATTTGCATGTTAAAGTGCTCGAATGAAACATAATTCTCTGCAATATGGCCATACACTCTTTTCTCAGAAGTAACTAGATACTTTGTAACCACAAATGAGTAATTTTAAATGCTACTATTTTAAAGAAAACAATCTAAATTTTCTTATAAATCCTAGACAATGATAAAAGAAATAAACAAATATAAAGTGTTATTAGCACAAGGAGAATTAGCACTAAGACAATGTTGCACTATGCAGACTGTCTATACTAAAATTTCCCCTTGCCTATAAGAACACACACACACATTGGACAAGCATGACTCATTGCAAAAATTTGTTAGTGCATGCTACAATGTGTTGTCATCTTGTACGTATTGTAACATGGCATGGCCTTATGCATCACTATACAGCATAAGATTCATTACACTGGCTTGATGATAGGGTCTTCTTCAAATTAAACAAAGTTTTCAAATCAGTCTTGTGCCTTTATTGCACCATCTACCAACTAGCTTCATGCTCCCTATTTATAAACCTGAACTGTTTTCTTTAGAGAGTGTAATGCAAATGGTTGAGTATGTTGGTTTTTTGTAAAAGCAATTCCACTGTGTGTTCTCTTTGTGCACCATCTCATTACACTTAATTTCTGCAAGTACATCCTCATTGATATTCTAACAATTTTCCTTTGATTGAAGCGACTTATTACTTCTGGCTTTAGTGACAAATTAGTCTCTAGACATTTTATTGCTCATTGCTTGATCTGACAACCTCATAATTAAATGTGTTGGGGCTGCAACACTTTGTAATGTCTTTCTCTACTAGTAAATAGGATTTTTTCTATATTTAAGATTGGGGATTTATTATTTAACAGTGAATGTACTGAAGGTTGTCTAGATATCTTGCAACTACTGGGCAACTTGGTCATTGAAGCATTGTGTTTGGTATTGTGGAGAGTCTTAATTCCAATAAATGGCAATGAATAAAGGTTCCTCTTCTGAATTTTCTTGATAGACTTTCAAATTTAAAAATAAACTATCTACATTTTGCTCATTACTCAGTTAATTGCAAGAAAGTTTGAAACATTAGCAACAAGTTGAAAGTGAATACATAGCCATTGATTATGTCTAAATTTGCCTTCCATTTGTCTGGCAGCATTTACTATTTTGCATTTTATGGACTCTTTTCTAAGCATAACATCCTTAGAAATGGAGTTCACTATAGATTATGTATGCTTGACAAAAGCAATACAAGCACCATAATTTCATATTTCTAGAACATAAGCTAAAATGTATCATGCATCTAACTTGATGCTGAAATCCATTTGCTTATGACCTGAAGTAAAAATATGTAGATTGTTGCTGATAGAATCACTAGATGTGCCAAACAAGGTAAATACTAAAAGGAAATGGAAAAAATAAAACATCATTGTAATTGTATCACTTATGGATCTCATATGGTTATATCTTATTGGTTGGAATGCCCAAACAAAAGAGGTACAAGGACATTTTACATCACAAGGCACACAGATTGGAAGGTTGTAAAAAAGATAGAATAGCTCCCCAAGGTAGCCTCAACCTTTTGAACACCCGATCAAATGTTAGGACAAACAAAATTAGCTTTTCATATGTTTGTAGGAAATTAAAATTGAAGAAAGAGACCAAGCTTTTAACAACTTTTCTTGGAGTCAGAGAGGAAGAACATATTACAAATACTATATATCCATTATCAATAAGTCTCAATGGCATACATGTAATGTCCCCTTCTCAGCAGTGATCGTTTATGTTGACCGTTGGCCTATTCCGGAGACCCGTAGGCTATGCGGATGGTGAAATTAGGGTTTCCTTGTTTTGAGGAGGTTGTTGCTTGGTGTTTGGGATTCTGATTGCGGATTCTTTCTGGGTTTTTAGAGAGCTTCGCAATGGTGTGTTCAGTTTGGCATTCTGGGCAACTTCGCGAATTTACTATTTTTAGTAAATTCTATTTTTGGCAGTGGACAGTTTGGGTTCAGTTCAGTTGGTCTTCTTCTTCGGGTGTTTCAGCTGGCACTTCATTTTTGGCCTTGGGCGCATTATTCTTGGAGAGATAAGTATTTTTCCTTATAATATTATATTTTAATATTATATGACCCTTTTGCATAGCAAGCACAACTTAAGTTGTTTTAAAAGAGGGACTTAAAGGGTCTAGGCGCCATGGAGGAGTAAGTTATATTTTATAAAGTCAAATATTAAGCTTTTGAAAAAGGATGCCTATATGAAGGTTTGACTTTATTTTAAAATGTGAAATAAGCAAAAGTGAAAATGGACGCCATCTTTTGGAGGGAAAAGGGTGAATTTGAAATTAGGGTTTTGGGTGCCCTCTGGAAGCTTCTAGATGTTTCTCTCTCGTCTATATAATCAGGCCTCAGCTCTTCATTTGGGATCTTTTGTCTACTACACCGTTATGCTGCTGGATTGACTTCAGGCACTCGCTTCGAGGAAAGCACACCTCCTAGCATTGGCTCATCTTCTTGCTTGAAAGACAGCAACTAGTTGAGAGGTTAGCTTGTTATTGGTAGTTTTGCATTGTAGTTGAGTTCTATTGCATTTAGTGATGATGTTCAAGCATTTTGTCATGTTTTAGTGTTGCTGATGTTGCATTGCTGTAGGCATGTTTTGCTCATAATTCAAAAATACAAAAAGATTTCATTGTGGGTATTGCATATTTCCATTGGTCTTGTTAGGGCGCCAATTATTGAGAAGTTTCGTAATTTTTAATCAAGTGTTGGAATTTTAAGAAGAAATCGCCCTCCTCTAGGGGTCGTACCATTGTACCTTCCTTGGGATTTGAGCAGAAATTAAATATCAGTGTTTTTGGGTTGTTTTGTGTCTTGAACTTGGGCACCTTCATCTTAGGTGTCATTTGCATCCATTTACTTGCATGTTGGAAGAGTGGTGTGAGGTTTGTGAGCATATTTTGGTGTTGCAGTGTTGCTGATAACAGAAAACAGTCCTTTACTCTGTCATAACAGTGAGCTTAAATTAATCATTTAAGTTATTTGGAATGAAATTTATTGAGCAGACTTGAAGATATCATTCTATATTGTTGTAATATGGAAGACTCTCTTATATTGAGCTTAACTGATGAATTTTCTGATATTGTAAGCTGTACAGTAGTACTGTCAGCATCTTTTAATATTTCCTGCAATTTCCTTATGTTTGTATTGCCCACTGAATAAGTGGAAGAGGCTGGCTTGCCGCCTAATTCTGTTCTGCATTGTAATTTCTTAAAGTCTTCGCCATATGGTCGCCTCTTATCCATCACGGATTGAGTAGCACATACTTGGTGTCGAGCTAATTTTCAGTATTGCATTAGATAGGGATCCTCTAACAGAATGCTCGCCGTTCACTGGCGCATCTTGTGGTTAGAGCTCTTATTCAGCACTTTCCTTTGAGATCCTCTGACCAATGCTCACACCTTTCCCACATCGGGATCCTGGTGTATATTCTGGTTAGAGTTACTTTCCGCATCGTTTTGGTTTATGCTAACCTTAACGGGTGCGTGTTGCATTGTAAACATTTGTGAGAAGGACGCAAGCATGGAAAAGAAGTTCAATGGAATGATTGAGATGATGTCTCGATTACTTGCTAAAATGGATCAGCAAGCTTCTCAGAACCATACTCCGAATCAAAACCATACTACAGAAGAAAGCAGTGGTGTCAATGGAAACAATGGGAATAATGGGAACAATGGTAATGGAGGCAGCAGAACTATTGGACAGCATGATACCATCTCTAGCGGATCAGCCTCTAGACCGCTCTTCCCTACATTCACTCCAAGGGAAGAACAGCAAGTTGAAGCTACTGTTCCTTTGGTAGACGATGCTAGGCAAGCCTACATGGAGTACTCCACCCTACCACCTGATCTTAGGGACCAATGGTCCTTTGATCAATTCTTGAATCAGAGAAACAGAAGACACGGAGGAAGAGTTGATAACCGAGCTTATATGGCTCCTAGAACAGATTTTCATCAAGCCTTAGGGAAGGTAACATTGGCTCACTTCGATGGAAGTGATAAGTGTTCAGCAAGATCGTGGGTTCAGAAGTTAGACAACTACCTTTCACTTTGTCCCATGCCAGAAGAAGATGCCATCAAGTTCGCAACACTTCATTTGGAGGGAGCTGCCCATGAGTGGTGGTACCATGGTTTGGTCACTCTTGGCCATAACCTTATTCGAACCTATGGAGAATTCACCAACAAGCTGATCGAAAGGTTCGACACTAAGGATCCTGAAGTAAGATTTCGCGAGCTTGCACAACTCAAACAGCATGGCTCCTTGGATTCTTACATTGCTGATTTCCAGAGACTTTCTGTGATGGTGCCCAACATCACCGAAAGAAGATTGGTTGTGTTGTTTTCTGAAGGTTTGGTTGAACCCTTGAAAGGGTGGGTTAAAGCTTTCGATCCACCAAGTCTTGATGAGGCAATCAAGAAGGCTCGTAGTATGGAGTTATCAGCCCCTAGGCCTAAATTTCCGCCTAAGCCTTTTGGCCATAAGAGGGATAAGGATAAGAGACATTCTTCTAATCAGCACAAGAAGTTCCCACCTAAGTTGACTGAAGAGCAATGTGAACAGCTCAGAAAGGAGGGCAAGTGTTACACATGTCTAGAGCCTTAGACTAAAGGCCATAGATGTCCTGGAAGAGGGCGTTATAATCAAATGGGGACCTATTCTGATTATGAATCAGCATCTGATATGTCTGATCAGCAGTCTTATTTTGGGGACAGTGAGGATGAAAGAGCCACAGAAGAGTCCGATCATGAGCAAGGAGTTGGGGGCCCTATTGCCCAACTCTCTAGTTTCCAAAAGAACGAATCTTTCAAGGTTCGTGGTGGAGTTGGAGGTCATCGTATTGTTGCATTGATTGATACTGGTGCAACGCATAACTTCATTGATGAAGGTGCGGTTGCCAAGAGAGGTCTCAAAACTGAAGAATTTGAGGGCTTCAAAGTCATGGTAGCTGATGGGTTTCATATTTCCTGCACACGAAGAGTTCCTAACATGTCCTTGCAGTTGGGAAACTATGAAGTCAAAGATGACTTCTATGTGGTTACTATTGGTGACACAGATGCAGTTTTGGGCATACAATGGTTACGTTCACTTGGTGAAATCTCTCTCAACCTACAAACAATGGAGCTCAAGTTCCAATCTGATGGCAAGAGAGTTGTTTTGAGAGGAATGTCTAATGGTGGTCCTCGTATAGTTTCTTTCAAAAGGATGGAAAGGTTGATTAGACATGACCAAGTGGAGTGGGCTGCGGAATGCATGGTTCTTCCTGCTAGTCCAGTTGAGACTAAGAGGGAATATCCTCCTGATATTCAATCTATACTCACCAAAAGGAGTAAGGTGTTTGCTGATCTACCACCTGGGCCACCACCAGAAAGGGGTGCTGAGCATGTTATCGAACTTAAGGAAGGGGCCAAACCAGTCATCACAACACCGTATAGATATCCTAAGAAGCAGAAGGATGAAATTGAGAAGAACATAAGAGAACTCCTGGAGATGGGCTTCATTCGCCCTAGCAAGAGTCCTTTTGCTTCAGCTGTAGTTCTTGTGAAGAAGAAGACGACACCATCCGCATGTGTGTGGATTATCGTGCCTTGAATCAAAGCACAATAAAAAATCGGTATCCTATTCCTCGGATCGATGAGCTCATTGATGAGCTACATGGTGCTAAATTCTTCTCCAAAATTGATTTGAGATTGGGTTACTATCAAATCCGGATGAGGGGCTCAGATGTTGAGAAGACGGCATTCAGATGCCACTATGGTCATTTTGAGTTCCTAGTCATGCCCTTTGGCTTGACTAATGCTCCAGCCACTTTCCAATCTTGCATGAACAGAGTCTTCCAGAAGCAGTTGAGGAAATTTGTGTTAATTTTCTTTGATGATATTCTCATCTTCAGCAAGACATGGGAAGAACACCTCAAGCACTTGGAGGAAGTGCTTAGCATTCTTGAATTAGAAAGTTTGTTTGCAAAAGAGTCCAAATGTGAATTTGGAATGAAGGAGCTGCTCTACCTTGGCCATATAATTAGCGCTGAAGGGGTGAAGGTTGATCCAGAAAAGATCAAGGCTATAGTAGACTGGCCACCTCCAGAAAATTTGACTCATTTGAAGGGATTCTTGGGTCTTTGTGGCTTCTACAGAAGGTTCGTAAAGGGGTATTCTCAAAGTGTTGCTCCTCTTACTGACCTCACTAAAAAGGGGGCTTTCATGTGGTCAGAAAAAGCTCAGAGTGTGTTTGATAAGTTCAAGAAAATCATGAGTTCTTGCCCAGTATTGGCCATACCAGATTTCTCCAAACCCTTCGAGTTACAGTGTGATGCATCAGGGGAAGGTATTGGGGCTGTTTTGATGCAAGAGAAGCATCCAATTGTATTTGAAAGCAGAAAATTAAGAGGGGTTGAAAGGACCTATTCTATCTATGACAAAGAAATGCTTGCAATCATGCATGCATTAGTCAAGTTCAGACAATATCTGGTGGGAAGTAAATTTGTCGTCAAGACTGATCACAACAATCTCAAGCACTTTATGCATCAGAAGGACTTGAATGAGAGACAGCAGAAGTGGGTGAGTAAGCTACAAGCTTACGATTTTGACATTGAGTATGTCAAAGGGAAGAATAACATTGTGGTTGATGCTTTGTCCAGAAGGCCTCACTTGAGCTCATTGTGTGAGCTTAATGCTGATTGGAAGGAGTTGTTGCTTGCTGATTATGCCAAAAATCAGTTTGCAACCAGCGTTATTGAAGGTACTTTTCATGATGAAAGGTACAAGGTAGTTGATGGGTTGATACACTACAAGGGAAGGATCTTCTTGGTGGCTGATTCTAAACTTAAGAAGAAGATTTTGATGACTTTCCACGACATTCCACTTGCTGGTCATCAAGGTTACTTCAAGACATATAGGCAGATTCGAGAGAGGTTCCCTTGGAAGGGATTGAAGGATGATGTTCAGCGTTACATCAAGGAGTGTAGCACTTGTCAAATGAATAAAAATGAGCACTCTCTTCCAGCTGGTCTACTGCAGCCACTTCCCATTCCAAATCAAAAATGGGAAAGTATCTCTATGGATTTCATCACTGGGTTGCCTAGGGCCCAAGGCAAAGACTGTATTTATGTTGTAGTGGACAGATTGACCAAATTCGCTCATTTCTTTGCCATCACTAGCACATTTACAGGAGCTCAAGTTGCAGATTTGTTCTTCCATGAAGTGTTTAGATTGCATGGGTTGCCTAAAAATATTGAGTGATAGGGACAGCAAGTTCCTAAGCACCTTTTGGCAGGAATTTTTAGGATGAGTGGTACAGTGCTTACTCCAAGCACTAGCTATCACCCACAAACGGATGGTCAAACGGAGATTGTGAACAAATGGTTGGAGGGCTATCTTAGGAATTATGTCTCGGAACAGCAAAGAGCATGGGTAAAATGGCTCCACTTGGGAGAATATTGCTACAATTCATCTTTCCACATGTCAATAAAGATGTCTCCATTCATGGCCCTCTATGGTTACGAGGCTCCAAGCTTTGCTGATTTGGTGTTTGGCGATAGCAAAGCTCCCCAAGCCAAGGATTGGTTGCAGTAGAGCCAAGATGTTTTGAAATCCTTGAAGGACAACCTTCAAATGGCACAAAATCAGCAAAAGATGTACGCTGATCAGCAGCATGTTGAGCGCTCATTTGAGGTTGGTGACATGGTATATCTTCGGCTTCAGCCCTACAGACAGTCCACACTTAAGAAGAGTGGAGCTGAGAAGCTGAAACCACGCTTCTATGGACCATTCAAAGTTGTTAGGAAGGTTGGAGCGGTGGCTTATGAGTTGGAACTACCTTCGAGTAGTAAGGTCCACAATGTCTTCCATGTGTCTCGCCTCAAAAAGGCACTTGGACACAACATTGTGGCTTCATCACAGTTACCTCCTTTGGATGAAGAAGGGCAGTTGACTTTGGTTCCAGAACAGATTATTGATTTCAGAGAGCGTTCCTTGAGGAGGAGAACAATCAAAGAGTATTTGGTAAAGTGGAAAATTTACCATTGGAGGATGCTACTTGGGAGGATGAGGAGATTCTACAGCATCCAGACTTGCGATTGCTTGAGGGAAAGCAATCTTGGGGAGGGTGGACTGTAATGTCCCCTTCTCAGCAGTGATCGTTTCTGTTGACCGTTGGCCTATTCCGGAGACCCGTAGGCTATGCGGATGGTGAAATTAGGGTTTCCTTGTTTTGAGGAGGTTGTTGCTTGTGTTTGGGATTCTGATTGCGGATTCTTTTCTGGGTTTTCAGAGAGCTTCGCAGTGGTGTGTTCATTTGGCATTCCGGGCAACTTCACGAATTTACTATTTTTAGTAAATTCTATTTTTGGCAGTGGACAGTTTGGGTTCAGTTCAGTTGGTCTTCTTCTTTGGGTGTTTCAGCTGGCACTTCAGTTTTGGCCTTGGGCGCATTATTCTTGGAGAGATAAGTATTTTTCCTTATAATATTATATTTTAATATTATATGACCCTTTTGCATAGCAAGCACAACTTAAGTTGTTTTAAAAGAGGGACTTAAAGGGTCTAGGCGCCATGGAGGAGTAAGTTATATTTTATAAAGTCAAATATTAAGTTTTTGAAAAAGGACGCCTATATGAAGGTTTGACTTTATTTTAAAATGTGAAATAAGCAAAAGTGAAAATGGATGCCATCTTTTGGAGGGAAAAGGGTGAATTTGAAATTAGGGTTTTGGGCGCCCTCTGGAAGCTTCTAGATGTTTCTCTCTCGTCTATATAATCAGGCCTCAGCTCTTCATTTGGGATCTTTTGTCTACTACACCGTTATGCTGCTAGATTGACTTCAGGCACTCGCTTCGAGGAAAGCACACCTCCTAGCATTGGCTCATCTTCTTGCTTGAAAGACAGCAACTAGTTGAGAGGTTAGCTTGTTATTGGTAGTTTTGCATTGTAGTTGAGTTCTATTGCATTTAGTGATGATGTTCAAGCATTTTGTCATGTTTTAGTGTTGCTGATGTTGCATTGCTGTAGGCATGTTTTGCTCATAATTCAAAAATACAAAAAGATTTCATTGTGGGTATTGCATATTTCCATTGGTCTTGTTAGGGCGCCAATTATTGAGAAGTTTCATAATTTTTAATCAAGTGTTGGAATTTTAAGAAGAAATCGCCCTCCTCTAGGGGCCGTACCATTGTACCTTCCTTGGGATTTGAGCAGAAATTAAATATCAGTGTTTTTGGGTTGTTTTGTGTCTTGAACTTGGGCGCCTTCATCTTAGGTGTCATTTGCATGTTGGAAGAGTGGTGTGAGGTTTGTGAGCATATTTTGGTGTTGCAGTGTTGCTGATAATAGAAAATAGTCCTTTACTCTGTCATAACAGCGAGCTTAAATTAATCATTTGAGTTATTTGGAATGAAAGTTATTGAGAAGACTTGAAGATATCATTCTATATTGTTGTAATATCAAAGACTCTCTTATATTGAGCTTAACTGATGAATTTTCTGATATTGTAAGCTGTACAGTAGTACTGTCAGCATCTTTTAATATTTCCTGCAATTTCCTTATGTTTGTATTGCCCACTGAATAAGTGGAAGAGGCTGGCTTGCCGCCTAATTCTGTTCTGCATTGTAATTTCTTAAAGTCTCCGCCATATGGTCGCCTCTTATCCATCACGGATTGAGTAGCACATACTTGGTGTCAAGCTAATTTTCAGTATTGCATTAGATAGGGATCCTCTGACCGAATGCTCGTCGTTCACTGGCGCATCTCGTGGTTAGAGTTCTTATTCAGCACTTTCCTTTGAGATCCTCTGACCAATGCTCACACCTTGCCCACATCGGGATCCTGGTGTATATTCTGGTTAGAGTTACTTTCCGCATCGTTTTGGTTTATGCTAACCTTAACGGGTGCATGTTGCATTGTAAACATTTGTGAAAAATCAAAAAAAAGTTGGTCTGGTTCATTACAATACACTTCATGCTCTCAAGTCTCAACGTATCCATCCAAATACTTAATGGTCCAATATACATTCCCTCCAAATCAAAGGCTAACTTTTACTCATTTCTTGGATGGTTGAAGTCTCCCCCTCCTGATCAAGGTGCAGATTTTGTGTATAATTCATGTTGGTCGGCAAGCATGCCCCTTGCTAACTATCAATTGGAGATCTAAAGAATAAATATTATTTGTGTTGAATTAGTAGTGTGTCTGGGAAAACAAGAGCATGCTTTTCTTCCCTCTTTCCAGAAGTACATGGAAGTTACATGATTGCAGCTGTTAAAAGACAAATCAATATGTTTATATGCCATGAAATACATTATACCAATTAAACTCTTTGTTTATGAAACTCTTGTATTGCCGACGAATTAAACTCTTTGTTAAAGGAAATCTTGTATTGTTGAGTACATTCTAAAATTAAAGTATTGCATAGTCGTCGCCTTTTCATTGAGTAATTAGAGCTAGTGCTAGTTAATGCAGATGAGTGATAAAAGTATAATAGAAATTAGTTGCAACTTGAAAGATGCCCAAAATGTTGGTCGCTGATTCACATAAAAGTACAAGCAGATTTTGATTCAAACACTGCAAATAGATCAGTTATCTTCTCTTGTAACTACTGAAGGTGTTTGGAAGGAATTATAAATACAAAATATGGAAGGAATGTGGAAACATGATGCCTTTAATCAAACATTATATTTTGATGCAAGATAAAATAAAATTTTGTATTTACAAACTTGAACTTCTCTAAAACTCTCTGAGACGCCAAATTGTGGGGCTCCACCAGGCCTTCGATGCACTCCAAACCCGACATGTCAACGAAGGTCATGGAGAGAGCCAAGTGGACGGCCTAGGAGGTGACGCCTTTCCCCCACCACCTGTGCTCCACCACATATCCAATCTCTGCCCTACAGAAGCAAGTTTATCCACCTCGATCGAGGGAGATGGCTCCCACGGCTCTTCACCGACACCGATAACCTTATACCATAGGTGCTCCATGGATTTTTTATGTATGTACTCCGCTTCTTCCCGTGATCTATATGTCTCCCACAGGAAGAATCGGGTCACCTCCTCATTGCTCACCCACACCATGAAATCGTCCACGTCTCTCAACTCGAAATTGCAGAGCTTCACTGCAAGCATCTCCCCGCCCTCCTCCATCGTGTTTTTAAATCAGCAAAACTAAAATAAAGAAATTAAAATTATAGTGTTTACAAGCCCGTTGAGTCGTAGGGCACATGGTTTGGCTAGTAGAGAGACTGGTTTATCTTTAGTGGGAGGCCTTCGTATGATTTTATCTAATTCGAAGGGAAGTCAACTACCAGCTGGAAATTTGATATTTGAACTAATATGACGTTTGACATATCCTATCGATCTTATCTACTACCTAAGTAGAATTCCAGCAATGAACAAAATCTAGAAAGAGTGATTCTCTGCATTTATCATATTGCCCAGCATTCAATATAAAAATCTCCCTACAGCCATGCTTCAATCTCACAATAAATGAAAAGTATCGGCTAAAGATTAACTTGGAAAACACTCCCCCAAGCGCTGCAAGTTGGCTTTGACAATATAGCCGAGGGTGAACTTGACCACCAATTTGTTGATGTGTTTTTCGTGACCGCACCAACGCAGAATAAAGTCGCCAACGGCTACCCTATTCTCTCTTGATCAAAGTGATCCACACACTAAGATTGCAAGAAAGTTCACACGTTCAACTCCAAGGTTCCTTTGGTGTGAATAGGCTCAGTTGGCTCAATGTGATTTGTTGGTATTTCAAGGGGACTTACGAAATTGTTCAGCAGCGGAGAAAGGAATTCAAATGCTTGAAAGATTTGTCTATGAAGCGCGGGTTACCTATTCTAACCAGAAAGTACTGAATTGAAATGGGGTAAGGTTAAGAAGGCTCTAATTTACTCTAAGGCGTGGGACATGGCGATCAATTCTCACAAGCTTCAACCAGGCTCTGCTTTGCCTCGCTTCGGACAGCCTCCACAAAACCGGTGCAATCTTCAGAGGAGTAGCTCAAGGTGTTCAGATCATAATTCAACGCGAAGACACCGTCACAACGACGCATACCAACATGTGAATCACAAATGAAGTCTAGTCCACGATGTTCCAGTTGACCACGCAAGGCGAACTCACCATCAGCGATCCCACTAGTGGTATGGATAGACGAAGTTTGCTCAAACTAAAGGCCACATTCCATAATTAACATCTACTTGCATGGAATGAAAATTATACTACTTTGAACTATTTTATGCTACCATTTGAATCGGAAGGACAAAGAAACCTTGCTAGCTACTCACAACAAAGATGAAATTCACCATCAATGAAAAACTCTTTTATTGAGAGAGTGTTCACAACAATTTCTTACAAAGTTTTCAAAGGGAAAACTTTCCCTCTTCTTCAAACTACACTATCAATCTATACTAACCTACTTCTAAGTTGTCCCTCTACTCTAATTCTACTCAGATTCAACTTCTACCTCTAATGAGATACAAATGAGGGGGACTCCCCCTTTATATAGCTAGCCAAGTCCAACGGACGGCTCAAATGACAATCGGCTGGATGGCCCAAATTGTGCCACCTCAGCCCTAAACAAGATTCACCCTAAAAACTGCCACCAAGAGGAGTGGGGTAATAAATGAGCCACTAATGTCCATCATCCTTCTAGAAGATTCCAACTTCAAAACACGTTCACACTATTCTTGATCTTCTTCTTAGCGTTGTTCTTCAACTTTGCTCGAGCTTCCATTCTTTTTCACTTGAGTTATGCTAAGTCTCAACACTTAGCCATTTTCTTGCAACTTTCTTCCTTCAAGGTTGAGATGTCATCTTGAATCACTTGCTTCATCACTCTAAGTCATCACCGCTTGGTCTCGACATTCCTCCTGCAAAACATGCAAGGAGAAGGGTATCAGAACACTTCATAATATAAATTCACTTTACCTACCTGATTTTCACGCTCTAACTTCCAAGCGTTCATCACCTCCACTAGCCAACTTCTGCCTTCTTCATGATTCTTCATGCCTTAGTCAAATTTTTCAACCCATCTTCCTCAAGGGCGTATCATCGTTGAGAAATTCATTTCATTAGTTGGGTTATTGACGATTTTATTCATCTCCGGCTCAAGAAGATTGTCTTCACAAAGAGTTTGAGCAAATTCACCTAGGCAGTTCCTTTCAAATTCATCGTCTGGAGGATTTCACCTTGAAAACACATTTTCTTCACATTTGCCTTAGAAAATTTTAAAATTTCCCTTAGGAAAATTCATCAACCTGGTGCCCATTTGAAATCTTTATCACAAAATCCTCGACAAGCTGTGGAAGACCTTAAAATCCATTCCTCATCGATAATCTTCAATACCCAGAAGAAAATTTCCTTCAGAACGTGTGAAACTCATGGGTGCACGACGAACGGGTTCATTTAATTTTCTTGAATTTTGAACCTTTGAAAAATAACTTTCAACAATTTATTTCATTTCTTCATCCCCTCTGAGAATTTTGTTGCTCTGACTTGAAAATTTCTCATTGGCCCTGTGCAGCTGGCATCATTTGACTTCATCTCTGGCAAATTCATTCGTATCCAAGAAATTTCATCACTTCACCAGACTTAGGCATTTTTCCTCTAGAGAGAAATTCTTTGTACCTTAGAAAAAAATTTATCACTTAGTGTTTTAAATTTATTTTTGCCTTAGAAGATTTTCTATTCAACTTTATCCATTTTGCCTTGGTGAGAAAAATCATCAACTTCACTCAGAAAGTCTTCCTGCAAGTACATCACACTTAACATCCAACGCCTGGCATGTTTTATTTTATTCACCACCTTATATACTTTGGGCTCATTCAGCTTGTTACCAAGGATTAAATTCCACACCTAGCACATTTAAATTCCCATGCCTTAGCAATTATCACTTCATCACCTTTATACTTTGGGTGCATATCCAACTTGAAGAAGGATAAAACACTTTGAACGCCTCACTTATCAATTTTGTTTCGCCATCCCTTACCTTGGCGCATTTCACACATGGTGAAGGATTAACATTTTAACATCTTATTTCCATGCCTTGGTAATTTATTTCATTTCACACTTCATGCACTTGGGCGCATTTTTTATGTCATGAAGGACTTGACTTTTCAACGCCCTTAGTATATTTCTACCCATCAACTTCACCCTTTAGCACGTTTTAGATTCCTTTTGCATGGGTGAATTTTACATGTTGAAGTGGATGAAACATATAACGCATTGACTTTTGTCTTCACATGCCTTTATTTGGGCGCATTTGAGCATAGAAGGAGGATAAAGCATTTTGATGTTTGAATTTCTTCTAAACTTGGCGCATTTCACCCCTTGAGAAGGATGGGTGCATTTAGCATAGGGTGGAGGATGAAAACTTTTAACACCTCCAACAAGTGACTCTTCATCTTCCTTTGCTTTGTCCTCACATGCTTTGTTTTGGGCGCATTTTGCTATGCTTGAAGGATGAATGCCTTTGACTCCTTTGACTCACTTGCTTTATGGGCGCATTTGATGCTTGTTGAAGGATGGGCGCATTTGAGAGGTGGTGGAGGACGAATTTAACTTAGCCATTTTTTTGCATGTCATGCTTTCAAGGTGGGCGCATTTTGGCATAGCTGCAGGATGAAGTTCTTTGACTTTCTTTGACTTTCCAAGCATGGGCGCATTTTAGCCTAGGAGGTGAACGAAGTTTCATACTTAGAATTTTTTATGCTTTCACCTTGAGTTGGGCGCATTTTTCCATAGGAGGAGGATGAAACTCATGTTGACTCTTTGACTTTCCTCTAGACATGGCGCATATGACATGGTATAAAGAATGTTTAACACTTAGAAAAAAAATTTGCATTTGCTTGCATGTGAGGAGGGCGCAAATGAAGGGTGGAGATGGATGAAACATATCCTCACTTAGAAAATTTTTGACTTTCCAAACATGGGCGCATTTTAGCATGGCTGGAGGATAAACTTTGCACTTAGCCATTTTTCTTGATGCCTTCTGTAGCTGGGCGCATTTTAGCATGTGAGGTGGCTGAGGAAATTTCTTGGAAAAATTTTCTAGCATTTTGCTTGGAGTGGGTGCATTTCCCTGGTGGTGAAGGATGTAGCTCGAACTCAAAACAAAAATTCTCATCTGATGCCTTAGGATTTTTCTTTCCTTTTGCCAGCTTCCTCGTGCCCTGCTATAAGTAATAAGCCTCTTAATTCTCACACTCCAGAAGCTCAGATCGTTTTGAAATTTTAAACACTGTTTCCTCATGACTTCATCAACCTGTTGACACTGCTATTTTTAGTTGGCCTGCTATTTTTAGCCTATTTCTGAAGGTGATTTGCTATAATTAGTAACTGCTTGCTTCTGATAGCTCCACTGCTCCTATTGACTTGAAATTTGAATGACGTGCTCCTCACCACGTGACCTTCCTGTCATCATCGGCGCATGCAACTGATTTGCTATTTTTAGCCTGTTTCCAAAATGACTTACTATAAATAGTAAGTGCTCCGTTTGACTTCAAATTTTACCAGCAGATAGCTTGAAGGATGTTGATCATGTTGGTTTACACCGGTTTTCAAAAATTCTTACTTTTTACCCCTCTTTTCAGGTCCCAAAGTTGGAAACCCTAATTTGCTCTGCAAGCGTATCAAATGACCTTTGTTTGTCCTCGTTTCTGTTGCATTGCGATCAGCTCATGATTCTGAAGTGCCGAGAGGTGGCTACCGGGATGTATCTGCTAAAAATAGTAAGTTCCTTAATAAGTGATTATCTTTGTTTGCATGTCATACCACTGCGTAGGTCTCGAAAAACCCAGAAGGAATCATCTGACATGCAAAAAAAACCCTAACATGCAAACCCTAAAAATAGCCTCGGAAGACTGAATTCTGAAAGTTGTCATCTCATCTTGCATGTTATACTGTCGCGAAGGTCTCTGAAAACCTAGAAGGAATATGCAGACATGCGTTGAAAAACTCTTCGTTTAAGCCTTGAAATCTGCTCTAGAAGCTGAACTGCTAAAAATAGAAAGTTGTCTGTTTCAGCTTAAATTTAACCTATGAGTAGCTTGATGTGCTCCAAATGCAGTGTGACTGTCAGAATCTCAAAAATGTTGACGAATTGCCTGTAATTGCACACTTACTAAAAATAGTAAGTACTTCAGAATCTGATGAAAATTTCAGTGAAAACCTGTTGGAAGCACATTGACATCAATGTTAGTCTTTATTTGCAATTTTTTACTTCACTTGACCTCAAATTGGCGTGAAGGAATCAAAACCTAATTTTAAAGACTTGGCCAAAAACTCAATTTACGTTCAAAGACAGGTACATCCCCAAATAGACAAAGCGAGAGAGAGACAACAGCAAAAACAAACCAAAATCAAGCCAAAAGTTCGAAACGAAGCAAAAATTAGGGGGGTCCCCATTTGCAATGGGGCGATGTGTGAAAAAGGTCACAACACAATCCACTAAAGTTTAGCCTAAAACCATGATTGTTTGAGAGCGTGAGACTTGTTTCAGGCCAAAAGCTCATGCATAATATAGCCTATCAGCTAATAAACATCTTTTTAGTTTTATCTATCATATAGTGTTTGCATTACGACATTTGAATGTATATAGCAACACAAGGGGTTATCATAAAACACATTATTAGACACTCATATCACATATCATCTATTTTAATAAGGTGCTTAACATTGAGTTCCCCAAACCAACATATAGGCACAAAATGACAACTAGAATAAGGGTGCACTATGCAATGGATATATTTTGTACCAAGGTGAATTTTGTTCTTTATGATGATATTTATTGCAACACATTAGCGAAACCACCCTTGGTTTAGCAGAGCCAAAAAGCGAAGGAGGTATTACACACCTCAATAATTGGTCCTTAGTTACCCAACCTAAATATAGGCTTTGTGGATATTATTCCCAAGTTTGACACCCTTGGCACTTGTAAGACTATCCAACATTAGGGATTTGGAACCTACAACTCAAACCATCAACATATCGGTGTCATTATCCAGAAAATTTTGAAGACCCGAGCTAATTAGTAACCATGGTATAGCCAAAAGGATTGGTCCTTGGTTGGTACAAAATAGAAACCATGCTAATATAAAAGTTAATTTCTCCTAACTTAAGGAGTGGCAACTTTATTAAGGATTGACAAAAAATCATTTGCAAAAGTAAGAGGACAAAGATGGAAAGTGATCAACAATCCAAAGGTCAAGAAATATATGCTATATTTTTCCTTGCTAAGAATTCAAGTATGTCATCTTTGCATAATTCTCAAAGTACTAAAAAAGCAAGTATTTCAAGTAGAAGAGATGCATCAAAAAAGTATGATGAATATACATCAGATGATTCAATTGATAATGGGATTAGAACTAGTAGGATAACCCTTAGGCGTGATTATGGTAGGCTTGGAATTGATACAAATGTTGATGTAAGAAATAGAACTATATCCTAGAATCTACATACAGAAAATGTAGACATGGATTTTCCTCTACCTCCATATCTAAGAAACTAAAGGGGAAACCAACATAATAATTCTTATACTTCATCTCAGATAACTAAACAAGAGGTAGAAACTTGGTTCTGTGATGTTGATCTAGCTACTTAGTTAGAAAATGAGTGTAGGGAAAGAGAATTAGATCAACATATAGATATATTTAACCAAATTAGACAAAGTCAATGTGAGAAGCACAAATTGCATTGCAACAAGCTCAACTCACTCAATAGACCCAACAATGAACCAAAATTTAAATGATTCTCAACAACAAAATGTGAATGTCAATAGTGTACAAAATTCTCCAAATCAACAAGTGGATAGTTTGCAGCAAAATCAATGAACCCCCAACAACAAAATGTAGGGAAAAACATGGGGGTCTATAATGTCCCCAATTTAGCCTTACACTCTCCAATTGGATTTAGCCTATTTCTGGAAACCTGTAGGCTAATCAATTGAGCAAATTAGGGTTTCCACTTTTATAGGAGGTTTTTGTTGGGCTTTTGAAGGCTCACGTGCAAGTTTTTTGGCAATCTATTCTTTGGAGCTTTATGGGTTTTTGGAGAGCTTCAGAGTAAGGTAACATGCATTTCTCTCTAGTACCTTGCATGTAGGAAAGGTTTTTGGGTTTTTCTAGGTTTTTTTGGGTTTTCAGAGATCTCAAGGGTGGTATGACATGCATTTGAATCAATAAACCTTTCCAGACACTTACTATAATTAGAGTAAGTCATGTTTACTGCTCAATTGGTGTTTAGATGAAGTTTTGCAAACTTACTATTTATAGCAGTTTGTTATTTTTGGTAAGTCTATTTATGGCAGTATCTTTCCAGCAACAACTTAGTCATCTCCAATTCATCTTTCTTTTTCGGACAGTGAGGTAATTCAGTTTTGGCGTTGGCTTCTTCCTCTCTTTTTGAGCTAAGTTTCAATACTTAGTCAATTTTCAGTTGTGGCTTTTGGACCCCCATGCCTAGTTGATGACTTTAAGTTGTTTTTAAAGTGGGACCTTTAAGTGGACGTCCAAAATGAGAAATTAATATCTTTATTAATGTTTTAATATGCTCTTAAGGTTGGACGCCAAGGGAGGGAATATTAAAGTATTTTAATATTTAAAAAGTACATTTTTGGAGATGGGCGTCCCATGAGGAAATTGAAGAGTTTCTTTTTGGAGGTTACAAAGTTGATTCAGTTGCCTGTTGGAGCTTATTTATTGATGCCTTGTGCCTTCATTTGTATCTTTTGGAAATTATGATAACGTTATGTTGCTGAATTGAATTCAAAGCCGCTTTGAGAAGATCCCTCCTAGCACCCTTACTTTGCCCTTCGTCAAGCTTGAAACAATAGCTTCCTAGATGGCTACTAAAGACCATGCTTCACTGAGGAATGCGGATAGAGCTAAATTCTGATTTTATAAACAGATTGATGTTGTATAGTATGTTTATTTATGCTGATGATCTACATGGCTGAAGCGTACTTCTGTTGATAGCTTCACCAACCATTTTTTATCTGATTCTAGGTATTGGCCCATGTTGTTTCTTTGTGTAGGGTGCCCAGTTTTGCAAAGTTTTAGAATTTAACTCTAAGTTTTGGATTTTCTAAAAGAGATCGACCTTCTTGGAGGTCGTACCACTTCACTGTTGTTTGCATTGGGATTTGTACCATGTTTTTGGAGCTATTTTGGCATAGTTTACTGATTGGAAGATGGACACCTAGGATATTGGCTTCATTTGTCTATTATTTGAAGTCATTTGAAGCTAAATTGAAGAAGTTGTGTCCATTTTGGTGAATCTCTCACTTGTTGGTCTGATTTTTTGCACTTTATGTTTCTTATCAGATCTTATATACTGTTGAAATTGAGCCTAAAATCTCATTATTATCATGTTATTTCAGTTAGGGATAATGTCTCTAACATTATGATGTATATGGGATTCAATTATTGATTTGTTGTGTAGATATTTATCAATTTGTAAAGTTGGTTAGTAGTACTAACAGCTACTATTTAAAATCTACATTTAAATATTTTGTAATTGCTCGCATTGAAGAAGTGGTTGAGATTATATTTTACTTTCAGCACTTGTTTAAATTCCCCCCACTGAAATAAGTGGAGGTGTGGATTCATGGTCGGCTTGCTACCTTAATAATTGTAATAACTTTGCTACTGTTGTATAAGTGGTTGAGCTTTCATGGTCTGTTATCCGCCTACTCTTTACATTTCCAATAGTTACTTTCATTCATGGTCGGATAGCTGCCTACATCTTTGTATTTCAATTCCAGTTTGCTAACAATCCCTGAAACTATATGATATCACCTCGCCCTCATCAAGATCTTGGTGATCAAAAGGTTAAGGGTTACTATTTTGTTGGTTTATATTTGGAGCTAACACTAATAGTGGTGATTTGTGTTAATAAAATTTAAAAAAAAAGGGGGAAATATTACAATGGTATTAGAGCATGTTTTCCTGCCATCCTGTGAGTTCGGAGCTTCAGTTGATAGATGAGGACAAAGATCTCTGATACTACACCAAAAGACAGAACAGAGTTCAGTTTTAGCTTCCAGTTAATTCTTGAAGTTGAGTATATTTTCTTAAGTTTTTGTAGAAACTGAGAGCTATCATATTGAATATGGCTTCAAAAAAAGAGAAAAGTTTGGCTAGGTCACTCTTTCTTGTAGGTACAAGGTTCAATGAAGAATGTCAAACAAGAGGTGAAGAAGTGAGTATATTGTCTGAGTTGGAACATTGTTTGAGCCAAGTCTAGCAGTCACCTACTGAAATGATGAAGAAAGCATTATCTCTTGTAGTGACCTCTTTGATTCATCCCTACTGGATAAGGCATCCAAATGAAGAAATAAGTTTGTTGGTTATTTCATGCTTTAGTGAAGTTTTGAGAATTCTGGCACCTTTGATGCCTTATGATGATGAAACTATGAAGAAGATTCTTTATATGATTGTAGAAAGTTTCCAAGATCTTGATGAAACCGGTAGCAGTCAATTTCCCAAAAGAGTTGCTATCTTAAAGACATTTTCATATCTCGGGACATGTATTTTGCTAATGGACTTGGAAGTGAAAAATCAGATTTATCACTTGTTCTACTACCTCTTAATATCCACTTGGAGTGAACAACAAGAGAATGTTATTGCAGTTGTAAAGAATATTCTTGTTCTCACTATTAAAGAGGTTGATGAAATTCCACCAAACGTCCAATATCTCCTCTTGGACGTGTATGAACGTCAAGGAAAGATTTCTCCTATTGATGATATGTTGATCAATGAATTGTTTAATCAATGTGAGGAGAAATTGAAGCCACTTTTGAAGAAGATAGAGTGGGTAGAGGAGAATTGTGAAGAAGAAACAAATAGAATGTTGAATCACAAAGATTCTATGTCAGAATCTCATATTACAACTTCAGACATGCAATTGTCCATTCACTCTATAGAAGAGTACAACGAGGCAACATTAGTTTTGGAGACAGGTGAGGTGTCTATGCATACTTCAGAGGGGCACAAAGAAGTAGTATCAGTTTTGGTAACACCATAGGATACTATGCATCCTACTGAAGTATGCAATGAATCAACAACAATCATGGAGACATGTGAAGAAATCACAAGTGAGGAACCAACAAAGAGAAATGATAATTCTATTAAAGATGATATTCAATCAGCAAGTGAATTACTTCTTCATCTCCATAATTCAGGAGGCTTTTGGTTTGAACATCAAGCCAAAGATGAGAAAGGAGAAGTTGATTCAGCTACCTCTCATGAGTCATGCATTGAAGACAACATAGAGGAAGCTGATTCTAGTGAGTATAAGATTGATTTCTCTTTGCTTGAAGCAAAATTGAAGCAAAGAGCTAGCAACCTATAGAGCACCATTGAAGAGATGATGATAAGTGTGCAACAGATGCGTGACAACCTGAGAAGCACAACTAAAAAGATTTTTGATATCTTTATACTCCATAGCAGCACTTCATCAGTTCAATCAGATCATGGAAGAAGCAATCAAAGTTCGGTAACTATTGAAAAGGAGATTCAAGCTTTATCTAAATTTGATGTCATTCATCGGCATGTGGAAAATATGATTTATAATGTGCCAAGGAATTAATATGTGTGCTACATTCCTATTGCTGATATGAAGAAAATTAAGAATGCTATAGTAGAAATCAAAACAAGTCTTTTGCATATCATTCATGATAAAGAAAGAGTTGCTCGAGTTGCTGACGAGGCATTGGAATGGAACAAGCAAAAAAAAGCCAAATTTCTTGAAGTTCATGAGGCTTTAAAAGAAGCTGAAAAATCAAATCTCTGCTGCTCAATTTTTCTGGGAGCAAGAAAATAAAGGAAGAGCTGAAGAAATTCAAAGGATTCTTGATGATCTTGATCTCATACAAAGGACTTATGATTTGAATGAAAGAAAGGAGACTTTAATTTCACAACAGCTTGGCTTTCAAGTTTATGATAATCCAGGGTTCGAGGTTGGTGTTAATAAATTTCATGAAAACTTATTCTTTGGAGTTAATGAGGAAAATCCTCCAATCATTAGTGAGAAGGAAAGTTCTGATACTTCTTCTAGTAGTGAAATTTTGTTCCAAGAATTGCATAATGATGTCATTACTATTGTCCCTAGTCCATCCATTCTTCGGGAGATGGAAAATCAAGAATCAAGGAGAAATAAAGTCATTATTCTTTATTGGAAACAAAGAATTGATTGGAATTCTAATGAAGAGTTTATTCATTATCTAATGTGAATGCTTGTCAGATTACTATCGGATTTTATGTTTGCACCATCTTCCTTAAGAATAACTGATTTCAGAGTTGAGTTTGATGATGGATTCATGGAGTCTTTTCAGCAATTCATTTCTCATGATTTTGGATTCTATATTCTCAATGAACTTAGATATACTAAATATTTCTTGGAATTTCAAGAAGTTGTGATTCAGATGGAATGTATTGATCAAAGCATTCAAGTCAGAGTGATTCTCCGTCTACAGAACAATACTTTCATACTTATGATTTGGAATCCTGGCATCAATCGGTATTTGACACTTCTAGGAGCATGGGATTTGAAGACTTTAAATTATTTCATGGTTCACTAAAGAGGATACCGATCTTTAGAGATCATTTTTGGATTTATCTAATTTTTGGGATCATGAAGAGAAGTTGTTCTGGTGTAATCAAAATTACTTATGGTTTATTATTCCAGTAAGGGATTTTCAACATGTTTTGATGAAGATTGTTATATGTAAAAAGAAGGTATGTTGGAGTGATAAGCGTCAAAATTTATGTTCTATGGTGTTGTTACGTTCATTATCAATCATTTGATGTTTATTTCTTATCAAAATGAATGAGGATTTTCAGTATTGCAGTAGCTATTCATTTCCTAGCATGTTGATTTCTCTTAAGTCAGATGTTGAGACATTCATTTTAGACTTGGTGGGAAGTTGGTACACTCATTTTCTCTTCACAATCTCTTTCCAGAGATGATTTTTGGCCACAAATTGGAGAAATGGTGGTTCAGACATATCAAAATCAGTTTTTGAATAGAGTTTGAGCTCTTTCCAGTGGTCATCCACACATATTCTCGTGTACTTATGTTCAGGGCAGCAAACCTTGGGCTAATTTGTTTCGTCATTCCAAGACTATTGGAGAGAGAGTTGTGAAAGATTTCAAGTGTCTTCTTGAATATGTTTGTATTTTTCAGAGAAGGAATTGTACATCCTTGAAGAGTTTTGAGGATGAGGCTACTATGTTTATGCAAAGAGTTGCTCCCTTCTATGCAAATAGCCTTGATGGAGTTACTTTTGCAGTTATGACTCTGTTTGATGCTTTGAGGAGTCTTATGGATGAGAATATTTTGGAGTTACTTAGATCATTATTCATTGTGCCCAAAATGATGATAATCATTGGCGTTGATGATATTAACTCCTTAGACATTTTGGGGTGTGAGATGCTACAATGTTTTGATTTCAATTCCTCCTAGTCTTTTAGTTTAAGTCACAAGTTTGGTAACCTTTTGGGGTTACAAAGGAGGATAGTGCAGTTTTGGAATATTGGTTATGTTTGTGTGACCAGTGTGGTGTAGCATCAACATGGTGGGTCTTTTCAGAGATGGACTTGGGATCCTGGGATCCTACTTGGCATAGTATGGAGCAAACTGTTTCCTTGGACTACGGAGGCACTGCTTGAGTACAAGCAATTTTGGGAAGGGCGGACTATAATGTCCCCAATTTAGCCTTACACTCTTTAGTTGGATTTAGGTTATTTTTGGAAATTTGTAGGCTAATCAGTTGAGAAAATTAGGGTTTCCACTTTTGTAGGAGTTTTTTGTTAGGATTTTGAAGGCTCACATGCAAATTTTTTGGCAGACTGTTCTTTGGAGCTTTATGGGTTTTTGGAGAGCTTCAAGGTAAGGTAACATGCAAGTTGAAAAAATGGCATGTATTTCTCTCTAGTACCTTGCATGCAAGAAAGGTTTATGGGTTTTTCTAGGTTTTCATTGATCTCCAAGGTGATATGACACATCTGAATCAATCAACCTTTCCAAATACTATTTATAGTAAGTCATGTTTACTGCTCAGTTAGTGTTTAGATGAAGTTTTGCAAACTTACTATTTATAGAAGTTTACTATTTTTGGTAAGTCTATTTATGGTAGTATCTTTCCAATAGCAGCTTAGTCATCTCCAATTCATCTTTCTTTTTCGAGCAGTGAGGTAATTCAGTTTTGGTGTTGGCTTCTTCTTTTTTGGAGCTAAGTTTCAATACTTAGTCTATTTTTAGTTGTGGCTTTTAGACCCCCATGCCTAGTTGATGACTTTAAGTTGTTTTTAAATTGGGGCCTTTAAGTGGACGTCCAAGTGAGAAATTAATATCTTTATTAATTTTTTAATATGCTCTTAAATTTGGACGACAAGGGAGGGAATATTAAAGTATTTTAATATTTAAAAAGTTCATTTTTGGAGATGGGCGTGCCATGAGGAAATTGAAGAGTTTCTTTTTGAAGGTTACAAAGTTGATTCAGTTGCCTATTGAAACTTATTTATTGATGCCTTGTGCCTTCATTTGTATCTTTTATAAATTATGATAACGTTATGTTGTTGAATTGAATTCAGAACCACGTCGAGGATATCCCTCCTAGCACCCTTACTTCTCCATTCTTCAAGCTTGAAACGATAGCTTCCCAGATGGCTACTAAAGACCGTGCTTCACTCAGGAGTGCGAATAGAGCTGAATTCTGATTTTATAAATAGATTGTTGTTGTATAGTCTGTTCTGCTAATGATCTACATGGCTGAAGCGTACTTCTGTTGATAGCTTTGCCAACTATTTTTTATCTGATTCTGGGTACTGGCCCATGTTGTTTCTCTGTGTAGGGTGCCCAGTTTTTGCAAAGTTTCAAATTTTAATTTTGAGTTTTGGATTATCTAGAAGAAGTCAACCTTCTTAGAGGTTGTACCACTTCACTACTATTTGCATTGGGATTTATGCTATGTTTTTGGAGTTGTTTTGGCATAGTTTGTTGATTAGAAGATGGACGCCTAGGATATTGGCTTCATTTGTCTATTATTTGAAGTCATTCAAAGCTGAATTGAAGAAGTGTCCATTTTGGTGAATCTCTCTCTTGCTAGTTTGATATTTTGTACTTTCTATTTCTTATTAGATTTGATATACTATTGAAATTGAGCCTAAAATCTGATTATTATCATGTTATTTCAGTTAGGGATAATGTCTCTAACATTATGATGTATATGGGGTTCAATTACTGATTTGTTGTGCAGATATTTATCAATTTGTAAAGCTGATTAGTAGTACTAACAGTTGTTTAAAATCTGCATTTAAATATTTTGTAATTACTCCCACTAAAGTGGTTGAGATTATATTTTACTTTCAGCACTTGTTTAAATTCCCCCACTAAAATAATTGGAATTGTGGATTCATGGTCAACTTGCCACCTTAATAATTGTAATAACTTCGCCACCATTGTATAAGTGGTTGAGCTTTCATGGTCAGTTATCTGCCTACTCTTTACATTTCCAACAATTACTTTCATTCATGGTCAGCTAGCCACCTACATCTTTGTATTTCAATTCCAGTTTTCTAACGATCGCCGACACTGTATGCTCTCACCTTGCCCTCATCGGGATCTTGGTGATCAAAAGGTGAAGGGTTATTATTCTTTTGGTTTATATTTGGAGCTAACAGTGACAATGGTGATTTGTGCTGATAAAATTCAAAAAAAATAAGGGGGAATATTACAGGGTCAACCCCAAAATACAAGCTCAAAGATTTGCTCCAATGAGACCGCTATTAGGATTAGAAAGATACAGACAACTAGAGTCTTATGAAATTCTCAATGTAGACACCTAAATTTTTCCATACCTAACCACGCTTGACTTTACTTCATTCTAGTCATTAATGAAATAAATTATTTAACTTTATTCATTCATTCATTTATCATTTATCCCTCACCCTTAATTATATAAATTTATATTATTAAACTTAACCCTTCACCCTTATCACTCACCTTTAACTAAATAAATAATAATTAAGTCTAACTTTATCCCCCAAATCTTCCAACTAAATCAATTAATTAATTCCTACTTAATTTATTTATTTAGGAAAAATAACCTTCATTACCATTTTTTATAATATTTAATTTCACCTCACTCTCAATTCTTGTCAATTCAATCCTAACCATTGAATTCATCTACGAGAATTGAAAGATCTAAACTTTCCATTACTTGAAAAGTGTCCTAACCCACCTACCCTACCCTTTCTCACACATGTGTGAACATATCCCTCACACATGTGAAGCCATCCTACCTCTTACATACATCATAAAGTAGACACCCTACTTCTCTTGTCTCTTTCATGAGCCTCCTTATGTGTGTGAGCATACCTCTCTCTTACACCTATGATACATGTCATTCTCATTCCTTCACTCAACATCATGCTACTACATGTCATTCTCATAAGCAACCACATTCCACCATCCATCATGTTGGGTGAAAATTATGTAATCAGCTTTTCGATAGATTACACAACTTGGAATTCAGCCACAGCTATGTGAGATATGAATCTCTCCTCTCAGAAAGGGGAGGCACCCTTCTTACTGCTAACAGAAACGATAGTAAACCAAACAAATAATTACAAAATGTACACGAAACTCACGGAGTGGGGGGGGGTGTGTTACATTCATCCTTCTCTCTTTTTTTAGAGAAGATGTTTACAATGCTTCACCGTTGGAAGTTCACAATTCTTGATAACCTTAAACTAACAACTAGCAGTAATACCAATATCTCTATCTCGTCAAATCAAAGCGTAGAGATACCAGAAGTGATTAATAACAAACAAATAAAATAAAAAGGGAAAGCTCACGAAGGCACAAAGTCGTTCCATAGCTTTATCAGTGTTGGATTTGTGCAAGCGTACCGTTTGTCACGTTAGAAGCACAAAGTCTTCTTAGACGCAACAATTCCTCGAACAGTATGAACGATTACAAGCACAAAGTCTTGTAGATCATCCAACAAGAGTATCAATGAGCACGAATGATTACAAGCACAAAGTCTTGTAGATCCTTCGACAGAAGTATCCAAGAGTATGAATAATTACAAGCACAAAGTCTTGTAGATCATTCAACCAGAACATGCAAGAGCATGAACAATTACAAGCACAAAGTCTTGTAGATCATTCAACCAAATGATAAATGAAAATACAAATGCAATCTAAATAATAAATGTAACACAAAGTTTACATAAACTACTTAGAGTCCTTCAGATTCTTCAAGCTAATCACCACCAAATAAGATCAACTCACAAAAGTATCGAATCCAACGCAAAGTTTGGCTTGCAATCCTTTTCTTTATTAATCGAATCTCATTCACAAAGTATGAACGCAAAGTTTCACAAATTTGCTTCAAAAAGGGCAGCACTTCGTTGCAAAACACTAAAGGATAAATTTACAATGGAAATCCCTCACATTATATAGAAAGAGGGATGAGCAAAATTAGGAAAGAGATTGAGAAAATCAGGGAAAGTTAGGTGAGTGATTTTAGGAGATCTCACCTAACTTTGACCAAAGTCAAAGTGTAATTTGTTTTCAAAATATTACATCTTTGAGCTTGGTGTAATTACAATTTACAAAAGGACATTCAAAAATGTCGAGAAATATTTACAAGATGCATAATGGGATGCACCAGAAATGTCTAACACTGGAGAATAGGGGGCTGCTTCACGTTTCTTTGCATTGGGCGCGAAAGTCTTCAAATTTCCTCCTAGTCTCCTGCACGAACTTCTCATCTGGACCAACGTTGTAATCCACAATGGTGTGAATTCTCGTGATTGATCTCATGGTAGATGAGTGAACCTTCTTGCACCTGTCAAGATGCGTCTTCAGGTTGTCCAATATGAGCCTTGTATCACAAATGATGTTCAGTGAAGCTTCTGAGAAGTCTGAACTGTCAATCAAATTTATGATGGCTTCCTTGAAGATCTGGGATATTTCTGTGGCTGGCAGGAAGATACGATTTTCCTCAAGAAGTTGACCAGGCAACTCTTTGATACCTTTTTCAAGAATGGTGCGATGCCCGTCGACATCTTCCTGTACTTGGTGAAGATCTTCTATGAGAGATTGAATCACTTGAATTCTATGTTTCAAGGATTCTCTTACCTCAACAAACTTTTCTTTGTCAGGAATTACCCTAACCTCCACCAATTTGCTGAGCTTTCCCTGTTTCATTTCCGACCATGACAACAGGCATTTTTCCATGTCTCTGCGCTCTTGGGAGAGTACACTCTTTTCTTTATCAAGCTCTATGGTGAGCTTGGCCAACAAGGTAGTTTTCTCATCCGCAGCCAATATGACCTGAGATCCGTGTTCAATGATCTTCTCAACAAAATCATATAACACCCTGCCTTTGGAGGCGAACTTCTCAGCTTTCTTGAGAGCTGGGTCTTCAATATTTACCACCGTCAGCGGTTGTGCATTACTTGGAGAACTGGCAAGTCTCTTTACAAAAGTGGCATAATGCTCTGCCCTCTGTTTGTACATGTTTCGAGCTTTCTCTACTTTATCCAGCCTTCCTACCAAGATATCCAAAGTGACTTGTGCATCGACTTTTGCACTTTCGTTGGTAACCTTGCCAAGTTGGACCTTTGTTACTGTGTAGTCTTCCATATTGACATCACCTTCTTCATTTGGTGGTATGCCAATTTTAGCATACTTGTGGCCAGACTTATCAACGTTCAGCCTTGAGTATACCTTTGCCTTTTTCTTCCCTTTGGCTTTTGGAAGAACTATCTCTTCGAGGTTGAGCTCCTCTGGAGAAATCATTTGCTTTTTACGCTTCGACACTTAAGATATTAGCCAAGGAGGAAGAAAGGAAGTGTGAACTTCTGGATTTACTGTCAATTCGGTCGCCATTGCTACTTCTGAAGTTATTGTCACATCTAAACTCACCATAGGTATCTTGACAATTGGAGAAGTGTTTGTCATCATTGCTCTTGTAGTTGACACATTGAGTTGATCACGCATTGACTCATTCATAAAATGATTGAATTCGTTTTCAGAAGTGATATCATACGTTGGTGAAGACAAGCTAGGAATGGACGATGGAGGGCTTGACAGTATATCAACCGTATGGATGCTTGTCACTGAAGGAGTATCAAGTTGGGTTGATGCTGCAAGGATAGGGGATATCTCGACTGCAGGAAGGCATGTGGTAGGAATAGGTGATGAGGGAACAGGAGGTGGAGGAGTTCTTGAATCTGGAGGGGTATGAGGAACATTTGAAGTCATGGGCGATGATGTTCTGGGAATTTCCTCAATTACATTCTCAGGAGGAGAAGTAGTTATTTCTTGATCATGCACGGGTTCCTGTTGATCACCCTCTTGTCTCTCTAATTCTGGTTCACCTTTGAAATCACCTTCAGATCCTTCTTCAGAATCTTCATCAGACTCTTGCCCGCTTTCAGAAACCTCTTCGGCATTAGAGTCTGCTTCTGCTGAATCTTCATCTTCAACGGATTGGCCACTTGAAGTTTCTTCTTCATCGAAATCTATCTCTTCTAGAATAGGATTTTTACCCTTAGAGCAAGACAGATTAGATTCTGTGATTCCTGTCTCTTGGACAGCCTGGGTATCTTTCTTACCAACAGTGAACTTGATCCTAGGACCTCTTCGTGAAGAAGTGGGAACGGCCGCTGATTTGTTTTTGTCGCGGAGTTCTTGCTGTTGGCGAGCTTCTGCTTCAGATTCCTCTCCTTCTGAGTCTGTCCTAAAACTTTTCATTGCATAACCATGTTTATGTAACCATTCTTCTATGTTGGCTACGATTGGCCTCAACCTTTCTCTCGTGCTGGTGACTTCTTTCCTAGACCATTGTATTGTAGGCAACGGCCTTTTAGCAATGCCTTGTTCATCATAGACAGCGTTCATGATATCACCTGGATCTTCAAAATCCTCTGGTAGGTCAGCAATACCAAGATCTCTGGTTTGTTGAACATTCAACCTGCAATAGTCCATTTTATGAATGGCTTCTTCATCTCTGCAATCTGCCCAGATGTCTTCAAAACGGTACCTATGTTGGTGACCTTTTTGCAACTTTTTTCTGACATCTCGGTAGTCGAAATCAAACCTATACCTGTAGGTTTTGATGGTCATGATCTGCATCTCAGCATAGACAGACTTAGCTTTTTGTGCAGTTTGGATAGTATATCAGCCGATGGTCAATGGGAACTTGAACCCACGCTTGTGGTTGCTTCTTCGTTCTTTCTGCACTAACATCAACTGTCTACATGTTTCCATGAAAATCCACTTATCCGAAGGATAACATGGTAGCATGTAGGGACAACCAGTGTAGCAGCCTACTCTCAAGTAAGTAAACGTTGGGAATTGGAGAAAAATGCATCCAACTTTACTTACCACCTTATAAGCCTCATCAAATACTCTTCTTCTTTCCAAAGTTGGATCAAAGTTGAAGAGTAAAGGTGCAAAGAAAGCATCAGTGACCCGTCTGAAATGATGAAAGCTCTCCTTCAGCTCTAATTGATAGAAATATCTGTACACAGGCACCATCATCCGATTCCCTTTTGTAGATAGACCTGGGAATTGTCTCATCATAGCTGTTGCGTACACCAGGTAAGAAGTCATGTAGAACTTCAATGTAGAAGGAGCATTGATCAACTGCTCATGTATCTCATCACTGATTTGTTTGCCCCAGTCAATATGCACCTTTTTCCTTCTTATGATCCTGATGTATTCATACATCCAATCGTGAAAAGTGGATGATTCCAGCAAGCCTTTCACCCTACTTAGAAATGTGATCATATCATTGACGTCATCTTTGAAGTCAGTTCTCAGGAGTCCTTTCGGCCATCTGGAAATAGATGATCTAGGCTTCTTCAACCATTGAGTGTTTATCAACTATTTAGCTTTATTGGGATTAGAATCAAAGATCTCATGTGCTTTTGATATAGAGATGTCAATGTATTTCTCCATATGAGGGACCTTGAAGACAATATCAAAGAAATCGGGGTCGAGTCTCAGAATCTCGTGCCCAGAAGAGTCGATCACGCTTCTGCTTTCTCTAATGTAATGAGACGCAACTTGAAGAAAAAAATCGGTATTGTGCGCAGCTGTGGGGAACATTGCCACCAAATGGAGGTTACTGTGTATGATCACTCTCATTGCATCAGGAAGAGGCTTCGTCTCGGTTAGCTTTGCGAAGTCAACCAAGTCTTGATGACCAACCTCTGTGTCTTTTATCTCTTCGACTTTGGAAAGCACCACAGTCGGCGGATAGACACCTTGATATTTGTACTTCATCTTGCCTTTTGCTTTTGAAGAAGAAGGAGGCTTAGTAGCAGTCATCCAAAAGAACTGGAACTCTGATCACTCTTGACTTGACGATCTTTGAAAATAGACTGCAATCCGTTTAGCCAGAGCAAACATCAATTGTTAGGAAACATGGGAAAGCGCAAAATGAGCACGAGGATGGGAAATCATGAAGCGGATGACGAGGCACGCAAAATGATGCACATAGGGCGGAAAAATGAGGCTCAGGAGTGCACTGGTCGAAAATGAAACTCATTCGGAAAGGATTGGAGAAAGCTTGGAAAAAATGTAAGGGCGCCAAAATTCAGCGCCCTTACATCTCTGAAAAATCACTTTTGATGCAAGGGCGCTAAATTTTAGTGCCCTTACATCTTACAGTGTTAGAAAATTTTTGACATTTTCAAAATGTCATAGCGCTAAAATTCAGCGCTTCAGCAATTTTTTCACAATTTTGAAATGCAGATGTAGGGAAGAATGGCGATGGCACTCATGCTTGGCAAATGCAATGTTTTTATGGAAAGCTTTGAAACTTGTCTCAATATTAATCTATACGCATTCAAGGGTTTCATCAAGAAATCTTTCTTTTTTGAGATTTCAAAGTTCACTCCAAAACGTATGAAGAGAGTGACATGGATAACGTGCTTAACAAGCACAAAAACATTGGAAAGACACAAGTTGTGAGGAGAATGGAATTAACATGAAACACAAAAACTTGCGTTGTGTGAGGATAGATGAAAAACACGAATGGAGGGAAGAAAAGAAAAGAAAAAACGTGTATGTTAATATTGAACACATACAAATGAAAGAAGAATAAAGACAAAGCAAAACAACTTACCAAAACCAAAACGCGAAGATACTAAAGGAATGGCGAAATCTCCAAAAACGTGATTTTGCATTTTTGAAGAAAACTCGCACAGCAAGAGGAGAGAAAAGAATATGAAATGTAAACAATGAAAATGGCGAATCATACTTTTAAGAGAAAAGGAAAATTAAAAACCTAACTCAAGTCGAGCAATAAATCTAGGCACTAAAAGTGGCACGATTGACGAAAAACGCGAAAACATGAAGAAACGTGCCAAAGACATGAAAAAGAGTTAAGTGGCAAAGAAAAGTGTAATGGCGCTAAAATTTAGTGCTATTGCACTTTTTGGAAATTTCACTGCATGCAGGGGCGCTAAAATTTAGCGCCCTTGCATTTTCCAGACTTAGCCAATTTTGGCTTCAAGGCAAGAGCGCACTTTTTCAGTGCCACTGCATTTTTCGTAATTTGCTAAGTATGAACAGTGAAACTTCGTGAAAGATCTCGTTTCGAAGGTCTTCGCGAGGCGAACATGGGGGAATGCTCGAATTGACTATTCGAGACTTAGGAATGCATTTTGAGGTGGCTTGAAAATCACTTCGTTATGCGTGCTTGAACTTCACGAATCCTAGGAAACGGACAAGTTTCGTAGGGGGGTTATCTGTGGAACGAGCGCTGCTAGATTCCGTGATAACACCTCACACATCAAAAACTAAAATAAAGTGGAGAAGGGTGCCTCTACTTCAGCTCTATCCATGAGATGAGGAGATAAAAGGCAAGGTAATTTGTGTGTTTCATTCATTTTATCTATTTGTGTCTTTCATACTTTGTATCATATTCAGCCAATTATCTTGATCCCATTCCAATTGAGATTAGGGGAAAAGTGCCAAAATTCCAAGGTAACGATGCTATCACTAGTGACCACTTGAAGCATTCCATTGATGTGATGGATGAATAAGAAATAGAAGATGA
Organism: Sequoia sempervirens; assembly: GCA_007258455.2. Classification (NCBI taxonomy): domain Eukaryota; kingdom Viridiplantae; phylum Streptophyta; class Pinopsida; order Cupressales; family Cupressaceae; genus Sequoia; species Sequoia sempervirens. Next base: position 47,129 of record VDFB02265595.1, read on the forward strand.
GTATTTCATGATAAATATCTTTTTGTAGTCATTGGAATAAAGTTCAAAGGAATGATATCAAAGTCTTACAAATAGTAGGATAGACTTGGATGAAGTTATGAGGGTTTTTCGGCTACAATATAGAGAAAGAGTGGATCCAAAGTTTGTGATCTACAAGCTAACTACTATAAAGAAAGGGGTTAATGAGACTGTTGTTGATTTCAACAATAGTTTTATTATGAGGATTGGGTAAGGGCTTCTTGATTATTTACTCAAAAATATGTTGGCTAACATATTTGCACCTTCGAATTTATAGTATAAATTTAGCTCTCTACCCAAATGAGATGCAATCAATTATCAACAATTGAGCTAATTGTTTCTATAGGAAATAATTACTCTCTAAATTTTCAAGGGGTATAGCTCCCTCTTTAGATATTTAATAAAATCCTAAAACTATGAATTTAAAATGATGTGTGCTTTTTACTAGAAAGTGGGAAAGCCATGAGTCTTCAACACTAGAAATCTTGCAAGCATTGAATAAAATGAATATAAGAATGAATATAACTATTGGTACACAAGCCAATATAACATCTCATATAAGTGAAAGAAACAATCAACTCAATATAACACTAGTACTGAAACCAATCATTTAAATGAAATTGTTATTCATTCACACAAAAATAATATAACTCAAAGAATTAATCAAACGCACAGATTCAAATAAAATTCTTCTTTCATTCTAATCACATGCTAAATGCACATAGATGTAAAAGCTTTCAATTTTGTATGTGCTTTATCAAAATTGTGGTATGTTGTTAAGATATTTTTAAGTTCAACTTCAATACATAAATACCAAGCGGCCATAACCACTTATTTTAAAATAACTACCCAATATCAAAGAAAGTCTTTAATTTCATAACATAAAGTCCATAAAAGATAATTCAAGCAAATAAATCATTTTTGGTGTGGTGATTCATTTGTCACTCCTTCGGTCGATTGGGATGTTGATGTGGCATTCGTAGCTCGATATGCATAGTAAGCCTTCATGACAAGTGGCATATCTTCATGTTGAGGGATGATGACATTTCTAGCTCTAAGTTTCCAAAGAGCCTTGTTCACTTTGCCCACTTCAAGTTTTCTTGTGTAAGTTGTAGCAATTCCAACAAACTAGAACATAACTAAGTCAATACCACTGAGCTTCCTTAGGCTTTCAACATTAAACTTCCGCTTGTCACAAATACTATCGAACATCCTTTTGAAAATCCTCTTTAGTGATTCTTCATCCTCGTCCTTAGTGTTGCCTTCTTTCCTAAGGTGAAGACCGATACCCAAGAGGTTCTTTTGAATTTCATCCCTAATAGTGTTGCATTCATCTAATACCTTTCCAAACTCTAATATGCTTTGTTTGACAAGGAAGAGCTTCCATTATATGCTCCTCTTCCACATTACGCATCTATTTTCTACAACATTCAAGAGGATCTTTTTGCTAACCAACCTGTTGAGGCCTAGCTCCACCATACCCTTAAAATTGCCATTGGTACTTGTCCAAATAGCCTCTTCATCAAATGACGTGATATCTTTATCAATTTCAAATTTCATGGCATCCATGTCTTTACACACATTTTTCATATCAGTAATAAATTTGTTTCCCATTTTCAAAATATCAACATCCCACTCCTTTGTAGCTTTCCCAAAATCTTTATAGTTCTACATTTTACTTACCACCTCTTTCCCCATAGAAGGAATTGGGTCAAAAGTAGCTTCAGCTTGAGCAATTGGTTGTGGAACTATATCAAGCATGGATCTTAATAAATCGGTCAGAATCTTTACATGGCTTTTCAATTCATCCATGCTCTTATTATCTTTGGTTGTCCTCTCCACCAACCTTGTTGTTGTCATGTTGAAATTGTGTACATCTCCATCCCTTGCAGAAGGTCCTAGGTTCACTCTAGTGATGTTGAAATCACCAACAGTAGCTTGACTTACCTCCTTCTACATAGAGGGATGAGCCACTTCTACAAACATATTTCTAGTGGTCTCGTCTTCAAGCAATCTAGACGTAGTCTTTAACTTTTTGGTTTTTGGGGTTCTCTAAATCAATTGGCCAACAAGATTTTATCCAAGAGGTTCACTTGAATAGTTTTTTTTTTTGGATAGAGTTTGTTCAAGCCATGAAGTGGGGGTAGGTGGGACTGATGACTTGGAAATTGAATTGTAAAACTCTTCTCAAAGGAGGAGTAACGGATGGCCTATCTTCAAGAGAAGAAGGGGGAGTAGGACCTACTCTAGGAGAAGTGTGTGTATCTTTGGGAGGAGAATATTCAGGGGAAGAGGGATCACTTGTCTATGAAGGAGAAGTGAGCATATTAATCATCTCTTCTTCTTCTTCAACCACCTATTTTTCTTTATCTTGTTACAAAGGCTCTAGATCATCTTCTCCACATGTCCTTTCTAGTAGGTTCTTCTTTAGGGGCTCACCATCACCACTACCCTATCCCTCTGATGAAATTTGTTGTGTAGGGGATGTTTGCACACCTGAGGATGAAGACACTTGGTTTCTCTCTCCTTGAGACTGACTGTTTTATGATTTTGGAATATTTATTTCTTTGCACTCTTCCTTGCCACCCTTTCTTGTGTTCTTTTCAATACTATTGTAGTCTTTTCTTCGATGGTTTCATTTTCCTTAATACTCTAATCCATGGATGTTGAGTCTGAATATGATTAACAAAAATTGGATCCAATAGATCGGATTCATCATCCGCTATACCTTGGATATCCCAATCTAATATGAATATAACAATTTGTCTTAGAGTTAGCCTCGTCTAACTTCTACTCCACACTTCATATTCATCAGCATAATTAGCCCAATAATCTTCTAAGTTTGGAATATGATTGAATCCATGACCTAGTTGTAGATCATTTTTCACAAAGTTCTTATTGTTGAAAGGAAATCTTCTATCATAAAACTATAATGTGTATTTAACAGGATCCCTCTCAATGTTGAGAGCATCCGACATGGAGTTGCAGGAAAAGTGGCCAAGCCCTATGAGAAATTGTATACCAACCTTCTTTATTTCTTGGTATCTCTTGTTCACCTTAGCCATTTGTCTACATACCTCTATCAAAAAAATATATATATTGCATATTTTGGGAGTTTGAGTGGAAAACCATCAAAACCTCCAATTCTAATATATGTAAATATATGAAATTGTATGAAATGGCTTTCATAGGTGTCAATTAGTTGTATAGCCTTAGGAGAGATTCTCAAACCGATATCCCCTTGAATTTCCCTGACCATCCTCATAGTAAATGTATCGCTCACTCTCCTAAAATGATGATAACTCTTCTCTAACTACAATTTATCATAATAATCAAAGATTTAGACATCTCAACCTTGAATTGCATTTGGTCTCAATCCTAGCCAAGGTATAGTATAAGTAAGGCATAAAGCAAGTAAGAAGACATGTAAAAGAACCTATTAATCAAGAAGTGAGTGATCATTGAATGCAGTTGGTTGTTGATAAGCTACACCCAATCCAAATATTTCTCACCATGAATAATAATTTGCACAAAGAAATACATCCACTCTTCAAAGTCATGTGCTCTCTCACTACCTTTCAGTCTATGTAGGAGTACAATTATATCAGAGATTTCATCAACAAAATGGTTTTTGTGCATATTCTTAGGCAATTGATATTTTCCTTTCTTTGGTGTAGCAAACCATTCTCGAGCAATTATATTCCTATACTATCCTTGCTTCTTTGAAAAGGCATAATACGAGGAGGAAAAATCAATATCTACATACACTTCCCTCTTCGGAATCTTCAAGCAAGAGGAAAAGGTTTCTCTTTCAATTTTCACCACCAAACAGTTGTCATTTGTTCTTTCTTCCCTCATATTAGGGTCGTAATGGTTTATACACTCCAACACCAAATTTGGGCACTGAACCGCTAATGGAAATGTCGCAGCTTGTAACAACCCACTTTCAATTAACCTTTGGGTTATGGATGGTCGGTTCTCCTTTCAAATTCTTTCCCATAATTCATTTAAATTTATATGCCCTAATTTTGTATTCCCAATTTTCAACATAGTGTTGGTTAAACCAAACAAGTGTTTGTAACCCTAATACTTGATTTTCGTGGTGAAATAAAACCCCAAAATAAATTTGTTGCCAAGAATGGATGGATTTTTTTATGTGAGCACAATTCTTATCAATTAGGGTATTATTGAATTATTCTCTAGTTAATTGTAGCTCAACAGAGGAGTATTGTACCTTTAAATTGTGCCACAAGCTCTAAAAATTATCATTTGTGCCAATTCTGCAATTTTTCCTTCTCTGCCTCGCATAGAATTCTTCTCCAAATGCTTGTTAAATTAGCCCTCCAAATAGCTCAATTTTCCTATAAACATCTGCAATTAATGTTAGTGAATGATAGATAGCTATTAATGGCACCCCTTAAGGTTGGCACGTGTGAGCTTTCTAATCTTTCATTTTGCTCCAACATCCTTTCAAAAATTTAAAAAAGAACGGTCAGTAAATCTTATTAGTGAATTGATTAGTTTTGATAACCTTGTCGAGAACCAATAAAGGTTTCAAAACCTATGTACAGTTCTAAAATATCACCTTCATCGTGCAATCTTCGTCATGCTACTTCCTAAAAATACAAGGAGTTGAGGATCATCTATCATTGAGGAAAAGCATGGTTTCGACAACCTTGTCGGAGATCGACAAAGGTTTCAGAACCTACATAAAGTTATCAAATCACTTTAACTTCATCTTTTCTTTATTAGCAATTGTTAAAGTTGTGAGAAATGCCTTGGGCCCCAACACAATCCTAAGAACATACAAACTACTGACTACAAGGGTGAGCTTTAGACTTAATTTTAAAACGTCAAACAAAAACAAGGTTGTGACAACCTAAGCGGGGCCCGACACAATGTTGAAAACCATGGGAAGGAATGACATTTTTTACTAAGACAAAATTACATGGGTGGACATGGTTCTAGGGGCAACAAAAACCATGGTAACAACTCAGCAATGCTAATTGAATGATTAACAAAGAGTAAATGGAAAGGCCTAACAATAATAACTAATTATATCATTACTTATAATAATTCTCAAAAGATATGTCATGTATCCATTCATTCATTAGATATGTAATAGTTATAGGATACAAAAATGCAAGTGATTATGCAAACATATTATATATAGACTAGTCGATAATTGTTGAGAACTACCAACTGCCAGAAACTACTTCCTAATTACAACATTTAATCATTATTTGCTTTTACTTATTACAATATTATTTATTTAGTGCATTTGGTCAACTACATCAGCCTCCCCAAAAAGAAATTTGTCTTCCAAATTATTGAAAAAAAAAATTGGAAGATAATAGTACAATATACTAGCTAGTGAGAGGATGGATGAGAAGACATCCCTAGAGCCAAGTGGATAGAGGAGGTTGAAGTAGATGTCTAAGCACTGAGTTGGTGAAATCGATAGACTTCCTCTGTCCACAACTTGAGGTGATGCACTACTATCAATTCTCTCTCCCTAGTGGTCTTCACCATGTGTGTAGCCTCTTTCAATTGGTGCTTCACCTTTTCAATTCCCTTGCCTTTGGCCTTGATATGGTTGTTCTTTTCTATAAATTTTGTCTCTTTGGCCTCTATATGATTGTTCCTTCCTATCAATTTTATTTCTTTGACACACTTTTTCCCATTCAGCCTCAGTAAGGTGTGTTTGCTACGTTAATTGGCTCTAGAAATGTTGGTTAAGGGAATCTTCCTCGATCCATACCTTCTATGAGATAGATATGGCCTCATCAATTTTCCTGGTAAGTTGAAGATTAGATTCTTCTTATCACTTTAGCTTATAAAATAATTCCTTGTATGAAATACCTATGCAAAAAATAATTGAGATTTGTTTCCCATCTCTCCCTTGGAAGGTAGGCCTGGCAAGGTACCATACCACCAACATCTCATTGGTCTCAATATTTGGTTAGCCTTAGAAAATGAAAAAGCTAGTCAACTCATTAGCACAACTGGTCTACATGAATTCTAAAATATGTTGGGTTGTGTGTCATGCCAATAGAGAGTGGGCATGATCCAATTGACAAGAAATATCAACAACCTCTTGGATGATTGTAGCTATAGGTTCCAAACTTTGAATATATGTCTAGATAGAACCCAATGGATTAGTATCATTTGGTTTGGGAATCTCAATGATTATCCCTTCTGAATCACTAGATTCCTCTTTTATAGGAGGAGGAATTATAGTCGTGGGTAGTGTGGGAGTGATTACCAATAGAGTGGCTATCATTGGAGTGACTACTAGTGACTATGGTATTAAGGTTGGCTATAATTCTTGTGCATGTACTAGCTCTATTATAGGAAAAATTAGTTGTACAAGAGTCGGTTGTGCAGTAGTCAACTGTGTACTCTCTCTTGTGGAAAAAACCACACTAGGTTGCTTGGTATCCATCTCAATATCCTCTAGTGAATCTAGAGGGGAAAAATCTTGAACATGAATAGGAGTTCCAAGGAGTTTTATCCAACTATCAATTTGTGGTGCATGTATTGGTGACTCATCTAGAGGCAGTTCAGTGTTATCTAAAATTTTTTCCACTGTCATTGTACTTGGTGAGGCTATGGGATGAATCTCCTTAGTTTCCTCCTCGATTATTGCAATTGGAACTACTTAGACTATGAGCTGAGTCTCAACATTTGTGGACACCACTTTGGATGAGCGAGTGTTTATTGGGTGGTGCTAGCAATAGAAGAGGTTATGGAAATTTGTTCATATTCTTCATTGCTATCTTCACCTTCCCCTAATATTTCTTTTTTTCCTTTTCCCCTGTCTTGATTTTGTTTCTTCCCATGAAGTTGCCTATGTGTCCAATGTACTTCATTGGAATATTGTAGGCCATGAAATGTCATAATCAATAATCGGTTGGAATTTTCCCAATTTGGTAGTATGCATTGGGTATACATGACATCCAAAAATAAAGCAATCATGTGTTGGGTCATAAAAAATACCTTGTATCTACATTCTAGAAATTCTCTTATTTGTTTTGATAGATATTGTGCCTAGTTGTAGATCTTTCCTATGCTCAGGTTGATCATGTAATCCACCATCCAAATGGCTATGTCAGTCGCTTAGCTAGATCTTGTCAATATACATTTAATTAGGTCCATGAGCCATTTCCACTCTGCATTTTCCAATATTTTCTTAGCATTCCCCTATTGCTTACTTTACAAATAGTATTTTTTTCTTTTTCGATTAAATTCAACCTACACATTCTTTTAATAAAAGTCTCTTTTTTTTTTAAGCTATTTTTCCTATAGGTTTAGCAATCATAGTTCTTGATGATGGTATCATGAAAAACCCTTTTTAAAATCATTTGGATTGAATGATATAATTATTGAGCAACCCATGTATTCACCAACAAATTTATGGGTATACTGATTATAAATTAGCACCATTGATTTTAAATAAGGTTCAAAATCACATGAATTGAAAATGGGAAATTGCATAGCCATGTCTACCTGAGAATGTTGGAGTGTGAGTTTCAACAGATGGTACCTCTCCAACATTGTCCTACCACCATGCTCTGCATTCACTCCTCATAAGACTTTCCCATGTCAAGGATTCGGTAGTCATATTATCATTTTTCCCTTTTTTCATTTTCCCCAACACTACTAAAATTTTTGGCCTGTAGATTACTTGTTTACACTTGTTGTTGGCACCTATTTTTTCTTGAATTTGAAATCACTAAATTACACCACTTAATTTAATTACCCCAACTCATTTCTAGGTATGACAACTAACTGGTCATACAATGCAGTACTAGATTTGATTGTTTAAAGGCCCGATGAATGGTACAGAGTGAGATATTGTCAGTCATACCTTATGGAGTTTTGTTGATTGTACTCCATTGCACCCTACTTGTTATGTTGTGCTTAATTTTATCAACCATAGGTTTTGATCACCCTCCTAATTCTACATTATCTACTATGAATTCCCCTTTGCCATCGTATAGTATGCAAGTATAATATTTCCTTTTATTTTCACTGTATGTTATCTCTATCCTTTTTTTTCCTCCAACATATGATGATATTCTTTTTTCGTATAGTTATTTTACAATCAGTTGTTGGTATCACCAATGTATGATGTCGTACACTAAATACATTGATCTTCACAAATCCTTCTGACCATGTACATTGAGGTGTCGGAACCATACCAAAGGTCATACGATGATATGGGGGTTTGGTTGTACACTAAATAAACTAAGTGAATTTCATTGTCTACATAAAATACAAATTGGTCATAACACATGTGCTAATCACACCTTATTAATTATGTTTGCTCATTTAATACTAAATGATTTTCTCAACCTTGCTTTATAATGGGCATTCTTATAAAGTTCTAGCCATTTTTCTATTTTATATTTCCTTCCACCCTTCTTTTGTACTGCATAATAATTAATTTTCCATACTTTAGAATAATATTTTGGCCATTTATTATCATTTAATATTTTAATATTTTTCCACTTTTATTTTTTAATAATTTTAATTCCAACACTTTATTGTTTTTTTGCTTTTTATTTCTATCTTCTTATTTTTCCACTTTGAATTTTTAATAATTTTCAACTCCAACACTTTATTGATTTTTTTCTTTTCATTGTTGTCTTCTTCTTCATTTCCTCTTTTTCTTTTTGGTCATCTTCGATCAATTTTTTTATTTTAATTTTATCTTTGTAGCTTGGGGTCTCACACAAGTTTATCATGGCCACTTATATTATTCATACTCACAACAAGTTCCATCATATTATAAATAATAATAAAAATCTAGTAAGGGTGGATATTGTATACCTTTAAGTTTATTCATCCCCTTTAATTGTTGGGGATGCTATCAAATTGTGGACTACATGATAGCATATTGGAAGTTGGTAGTGGAGGTGGCTTCATTTTATGGTCTAATTCCCACTAGATGATGTCTTTCTTTTATCTAGAGCATTCTGCCACAAAGTAGTTCTTGACCATCAACACTGGTCATAGGTTAGGTTTGTCTTCCTTTGAGTCATCTAAGTGTTATTATATGCGCCATTCTTTGGTGTTTTTCCTTTTCTTTTGATTCCTCATCCAAATTGTAGTTGATATATCCTCTTTTTGGTCCTAAATACAGTGCTTTTAGATGCCATCTGACATGTAGTTTAATCCATTCTACAAGTGGCCCAAAGAGTGCATTTCTAAAATTTTGATGGATTCTAGGTACTAACACACCTTCTAGTTCTTGCAGAATAGGTTTTACTACTATGCCTTCAGGTCCTTCTAATCCTTTTAGTACTTGCATGATAGGTTTTCCATTTTCCATCAATTCTACCATGTTAATTGCAATCAATCTCTCCTTGTATGGATTTAATTTTGATCTATTAATATTATCTTTCAATATAGTGGCATCCATATTTTCTAGTTTGATAGCCCCATTATTAGATATTTCTCATATTTTAAAGGAACTGAGTCTTCTCACTTTGAACTTACTTGGTTTAATTTTGTTACGATCATTATACTTCAGAACTAACTATTCAAGATGGAAGTTTACTCACCAGATATGTTTGTTGTGCTAATACTTCCTTCTTTTCTACATCACCTTTATTGTGTTGCAAGTATGAGAAAGTTTGGTGGTGTTGTCATTAATGTTCTCATTGATGTCAACACAGTTCAGTATGTTGCAGATTGTACATGTATAGTTGAGATGCTTTTGAGATGTTGTGAGCACATGGAGCTATCTTCATGATGTTGTAAATGTGTTGAAATGATGAGTTTCCAAGTGCTTTTAAGAAAATTAACAAAGAGAGAAGTCAAAGTTATGAATGTGTTTAGAATGTGCTCCAGTATGTGCTTCACGTTTTTCCTGTGTTGATCCTATGCTTTTGCGGTTCTGAAGGTTTGCTAATGGTGATCTAGTGGTGATATCTCCTGAGTTGAAGTTTCTGGTTTGATGGGATGTGAAAGTTGCGTTCACCAGTGTGTGAACTGTTATGGCAGAATTGGTCTTCTGTGGACTGGGAGAAATGTTTCTGCTTTGTAGTCCTCTGCTGTTCTATTTTAGATCTTGCAGATTTGGAATGTCCTATATTGGTTTTCTCTTGGTTCTAGCAAAGATGTGTGTGGTTTGGTGATCCAAAAGTCATGTTTCTAAGTTGTATGTGTCTGCATGTCTGAATGGACTATTGGAAGGAGTTCATTGTTCGAAGATTGTTGCACTTGTTGCGGATGTATCTGAAAGAATCTGAGATGTGTTCTCATACATAATGAATCATTTTTGTGTCATCTACATGTTATCTTCTTATTGGGAAGTGTGTACATCAATGTTCATTTGTGTTTTCATTAGGTTTGGCTGACCTAGTGTTTACACTTCATTCGAAGAATTAAATTTAATTAAGGAAGCATGTGGTTGATTCGAGACATTATTTTTGGTCTTGGTTAAGTATTTGTATTGGTCCACTCTCATTCTTTTCCATTGCGGGAATGTTGAGTTGTCGACCGAATTTGAATTTATGAAATGAAGTTTATGTGGCCAACCTTGAAGAAAGTTTCTAAGGTTGAAGATGGTATAAATGCAAGTCGAATTTCGAAGATTTGGATGTAGATGCAAAGTGATGAAGTAATCCACATATCAAAAGAGCAGAAGTGTGTGAAAGTGAGTTGAGGCAACAATACTTTATTGTGTTAGATTCCTGAAGGTGGTGAATTGAAGGTTTCTGCAATCTTTTAATCAAGGCTGCGGATGTGTGTTATTGTTGTGGTGGATCTTTTGTTCTCTTTTGTATCAGTAGGCAATGAGCCTCCCTGATGGATAGTGAGTCCTTTCTGTAGGCAGTGAGCCTTTGTATTTGGACAGTGAGTCCTCTTCTGGGTAGTGAGCCCTTGGCAGTGAGCCTTTGTATTCAATTTTATAATCTCTTTATATTGTGAGTTAATCCTCACTGTGGTTTTTCCCTCATTGGGCTTTCCATGTAAAAAATTTGGTGTTCATTGTGTTGATTTTACTTTTTGTTATCTACATTTCATGTTCATACTTAATAGAATAGTGTGGTTGTGAGATTGATAAGTGTTGAAGTTTTGAATTTGAATTTGTGTGAAAATTGATTCACTCCCCTCTCATTTGTCTTGCACCTTTTTAACAATTGGTATCAAAGCTTTGGTTCCTTGGTGTAGAGCTTAACCGCTTAAGGAATATCTAATGGCACATAAGTTGGTGATCCCTATGTTTGATGGATCTGATTACAGTGATTGGAAAGTGTAGATGAGAGGATATATTGTTTCTCTTGGTTACAAGACCTGGAAGGCTATTGAGACAAAGTATGTTGCTCTGACAAGTGGTCCTACTACAGATGAGGTTTTTGCTTATGAGGAGAATGAGAAAGTGAGGTATGCTATTTATAGTGCTTTATCTAAAACTGAGTGAACTAAGGTTCTTTCTTTAGAAACTACTTATGAAGTCTAGAAGAAGTTGGAAGAAGTATATGAAGGAAATGAAAGAGTAAAGTTGACAAAGAAGCTGGCGATGAAGCGCAGATATGAGAATTTGAGAATGGAAGAAGGTGAAGATTTTACAAGCTATTTCCAGATGGTTGAGATGATAGAAAATGAAGTTAAGAATCAAGGGGGAAAGCTGACTGATGGATATATTATTGAGAAGATCCTAATCACCCTACCAGATTGCTACAGTGATAAGATCTCAGTTATTGAAGAGATGTATGATCCTAATAAGTATACTAAAGAATAGTTATTTGGCACCTTACAAGCATTTGAGATGAGAAAGTTCAGGAAAGAAGACATGAAAGAAGAGAAGACATAAACAACATTTAAGGCAATGAATATTGAAGATGATTCGAAGAGTGACGGTTCTGATGAGTTGGAAGCGAATTTCACCAGAAAGTTAAAAAAAGGTACCAAAAAGTATAAAGGTATGTTTCCCTTTAAATGTTTCAATTGTGGTAATATTGGTCATTATGCTTCAAGATGTCTGAATAGAGTTGTACATAAGAAAAACAAGGATTATAGAGATAAGGATAGAAAGGATAAGAAATACAAGAAGTTGTATTATGTTAAAGAAGAAGTCAGAATCTTTGATGATGAATCTAATTATGAGGGCGATGATAGTGAATGCTTATTTTTAGCTTTGGAGAATAAATTTGTGTCTACTAACCTAGGAAAATGTGCAAGGAAGAATACTTTGTTGAACAAAAAAGAATAAGATAGAAGGTACTTTGGTCACCGCCTTTCATGCAAGACAGGATGAAGATTACTGGGTGATTGACAGTGGATGTTCTAATCACATGACCGGAGATAAAAGTAAGTTTACTAAACTTGAAAAGTATGATGGTGGTTTAGTCATGTTTGGTGATGATTCAGGAGTTAAGATTTGTGGAAAAGGTATAATTAGTTTTGATGGAGTACACAACACTCATGATGTATATTATGTAAAGGGTTTGAGGCATAACCTTTTGAGTGTTGGACAGATGTGTAGCAATGGTTTTAAACTTGTGTTTCAGAATAATACTTGTGAAATCATAAAAGGATCCAGAGATATGGTTGTTGTTGGAAGGAGAAATCATGGAAACATCTATCAACTTAAGGGAGTTGATGCTCAATGCCTTGTATGTCAAGTCAATGACAGTTGGTTATGGCATCGGAGAATGGGACATGTAAACTTTGATAATTTGGTCAAAATCAGTTCAAGAGATGTTTTCTGAGGTCTACCTAGAATCACAAAGCCTGCTAATACTATTTGTAGAGGTTGTCCTGCTAATACTGATAAAGGGATATTCATTTCAAAATCTAAGTATGTGAAAGAGTTGTTGAAGAAGTTTGGAATGGATGATCCCAAACCGGTTAGTACTCCTATGGTAACCAAATGTAAGCTGAGTAAAGATGATGAATCTACTAAAACTGATCAGAGAAAATATAGATCTATGATTGGTGGACTCTTGTATCTTACTGCTACCAGACCAGATATTATGCATGTAGTATGTTTAGTTGTCATATTTCAAGCAAATCCTAAAGAGGCACATGTTATAGCTGTAAAGAGGATATTTATATATCTTAAAGGTACACTGGATTATGGCTTATGGTATCCTAAGGGTGTTGAATTCACCTTAAGTGCTTATACTGATGCAGATTGGGTTGGTTATGTCGATGAATGAAAGAGTACCAGTGGAGGTGCTTCCTTTCTTGGTGGTAGATTGGTTTCTTGGTTGAGTAAGAAACAAGACTCATTTTCTTTATCCATTATAGAGGTAGAATATATTGTTGCAACATCCTATTGCACACAGGTTTTGTGGATGAAGCAAACTCTGAAAGACATTGGAGTAATATGTGATGAGCCTATTCCTATTTCCTGTGACAACACAAGTGCTTTAAACATTTCAAAGAATCTGATTATACATTCAAGAACAAAACATATATCTATCAAATGTCATTTCTTGAGAGAAAAGGTGTTGAAGAATGAAGTCAGATTGGAGTATGTGACAACAAAGGAACAATTTGTAGATATATTTACTAAGGCTCTTCCGAAGGATACTTTTGAGCATCTTAGGGAGAGGTTGGGGGTCATTTTCCCTCTAAACTAGGTGCACATGAAGGTGCATTAGTCCAATGAATTCATAGATTCTTCATATATCTGGATTGGTGAATGGGTCTACTCCACAGGGGGGTAGAAAAGGTTTCCATTGTTGTAGTATGAGTTGAAGGGGTGCACTCATAAGGGGGAGTGCAAGGAGGAGTGATCAGATTTTTTTATCTTTTCCATTGATGTCAAAGGGGGAGAGAAAGTCATGTGAAAAATAGTTGCAGAGGAAGAGAAGGTGTTCTCCCGGAATATTGTGCAGGATGTTGTCTTTGATGGTTTTTCACATCATGTGTTGCCATCAATGACAAAGGGGAAGATTGTTGCAAGTATGATCAAGTTTGGTGGTGTTGTCATTGATGTCAACACAGTTCAGTATGTTGCAGATTGTACATATCTAGTTGAGATGCTTTTGAGATGTTGTGAGTACATGGATCTATCTTCATGATGTTGTAGATGTGCTGAAATGATGAGTTTCCAAGTGCTTTTGAGAAAATTAACAAAGAGAGAAGTCAGAGTTATGAATGTGTTCAGAATGTGCTCCAGTATATGCTCCACATTTCTCCTATGTTGATCCTATGCTTGTGTGGATTTTAAGGTTTGCTAATGGTGATCTAGTGGTGATATCTCTTGAGTTGAAGTTTCTAGTTTGATTGGATGTGAAAGTTACATTCACCAATGTGTGAACTGTTATGGCAGAATTGGTCTTCTGTGGACTGGGAGAAATGTTTCTGCTCCGCAATCCTTTGTTGTTCTATTTCAGATCTTTCAAATCTGGAATATGTCTTATATTGGTGTTCTCTTGGTTTTGGCAAAGATGCATGAGGTTTGGTGATCCAGAAGTCATGTTTCTGAGTTGTTGTATGTGTCTGCACGTCTGAATGGACTATTGGAAGGAGTTTGGTGTTTGAAGATTTTTGCACTTGTTGTGGATGTATTTGAAGGAATTTGAGATGTGTTCTCATGCATAATGAAGCATTTTTTCATCGTCCATGTGTTATCTTCTTATTGGGAAGCATGTACATCAATGTTCATTTGTGTTTTCATTAAGTTTGGCTGACCTGGTGTTTACACTTCATTCAAAGAATTAAATTTAATCAAGGAAGCGTGTGGTTGATATGAGACATTATTTTTGGTCTTGGTTAAGTATTTTTATTGGTTCACTCTCATTCTTTTCCACCGCGGGAATGTTGAGTTGCCGACCAAATTTGAATTTATGAAATGAAGTTTATGTGGCCGACCTTGGAGAAAGTTTATAAGGTTGAAGATGGTATAAATGCAAGTCAAATTGCAAATATTTGGATGTAGATGCAAAGTGACAAAGTAAGCCACAAATCAAAAGAGCAGAAGTGTGTGAAAGTGAGTTGAGGCAACAGTACTTCATTGTGTTAGATTCCTAAAGGCAGTGAGCTGAAGGTTTCTGCAATCTTCTAATCAAGGTTGCGGATGTGTGTTAATTGTTGTGGTGGATCTTTTGTTCTCTTTTGTATCAGTAGGCAGTGAGCCTCCCTATTGGACAGTGAGTCTTTTTTGTAGGTAGTAAGCCTTTGTATTCGGATAGTGAGTCCTCTTCTGGGCAGTGAGCCTCTGTATTCGGTTTTATAATCTCTTTATATTATGATTTAATCCTCACCGTGGTTTTTCCCTCACTGGGTTTTCCACTTAAAAAATATGGTGTTCATTGTGTTGATTTTACTTTATGTTATTTGCATTTCATGTTCATACTTAATAACAAAATAGTGTGGTTGTGGGATTGATAAGTGTTGAAGTTTTGAATTTGAATTTTTGTGACAACTGATTCACCCCACCTCTCAATTATCCTACGCCTTTTTATCATATTGCACATTAAGTGTGTATGCTTCATTCATCAATTTTGTTTAATTCGAATACAGCATATTCTACCTCAATATTTTCACATGGTATTTTATGAAGTTGGTTCACGACACTATGTATTGATTATTACTTTTTGTAAGTGATGATCCTACCTTGTGCATGTATTTTTATGTGTTTTTTCTTTATGCAATAATGACCCCTATTGGTCATAATGAAGTTTAATTATCTTGGTGTCCTCTTTGTGTTCCTTTCTTGTGGTTTACTCCTAAAGATAATTTCTTTTTGTTCCTACAAGTGACACGCATCCCCAACCAAAGCCAATGTTGGGACTTAATTTGGCATTGCTAAAATTTGCTTGAGTCTCATCCCCCATGCATCTAAATCTCATTTTTCTCATAATTTCTAACCAAATTGAGAAGACTTTGAATGAGCCCCCCTTGTTCAAAATTGTTATTCATTATTGTCCATCATAGCCATTTCATATGTTAAAAGTTTCCAAAATCCAAGGAAATTCTAAGCATGAGATGATTTTGGTCATTTTTTGGTGTTTCTACATAGTTGCAAACTTTTAGTAGAGATTTGGACATTTCTACCAATCCAACATTTAGGTTCTAGTGTCCAATTATTCTTAGAATTTTTTAAGTGTCTATCGCTTCCTTCATTCCTTCCATTTCCCTTCATGTTCATCATTTGTGGGATTTGAATAGGGGTCCAAACATTTGTCTCTCATCTCAACCTCCAATCCTTCCTAGCTCTCATTTCCCACATTTCTTTTCATTCCCCTTTGAAGGATTTCTTTGCACATCTAGACACTTGGAATCTTGTTCCAATATCATATTCCAGCATCCACTTTTGCAGTGAACTCCCAAAAATGTTCATCATGCCATTTTCCTTTCATTTCTTCTTATGTGGAGTTAAATATAACTTCCTAATATTCTGTTTCCCCACTTGGACATCCCATCTTAATGTATAATTCCAAATATTTTTCTTACATTTTCTCCCATGCTTCTTATCCACTCCTTTTACCCATTTTGCAAGATTCAAGGATGTTCTAGACTTCTTTTGAAATGTCCAGTTCTAATGTCTTGTTTTGTAAGGAAATATTTCATCTCCTTTTATCACCCTTAGTTCCTCATTAAACATTCACATTTCTTCTATATGGTCCCCTACACTAACTATATCTTCCCAAAAATGCTATTAATTCCCAAATCCTATAACTATTATATTAATATTTTTGGCCCAAAAATCCTTGTTTTTCCCAAGGGTGCAAATTTAATTTTAAAATTAATGGTGATGATGAAGAATAATTTGATACAATTGATTCAAATATTGAGTTCTTGATGTAGATGATTTCCATGCTAACTTTAGGTTGTCATTTTAATGAATTTCAAGGGATTTTGAATTGTTTCACATGTCACGTCAATGAGATACAACTATTAGTTAAATTCTCATGATGATTTAGTGATAAAATAAAGTGTTATAAATGTCAGTTCATTTGATAGAACAATGATTGATCATTTCTTCATTTCCATACAACTATAAGTATCAAGCATCTTCCACGGTTTTGAATATTGTGAGTCTAGTCACCCTATTGAATAAATCATTTTGCAAATCACAAAGAGCTAGCTAATGTGTAGTGGGTATTTGTAACTAAATGTCTCCTTGGTTATTTGTATATATTTAAGAAAACTCCAAAGTGACAAATTATGACAACATTCTAACCTGGGGTTTTCTTTCACCACATTTGTTGGTGTGATTATAATACAGATTCAATGAATCTCACAATATTCTACTATATTTTATTTATAATGGTCATTTCTATATTGCATTAGGATTCCTTGAGTTTGAAGAGGGATTAATAAGCATGTTTAGTTTTTTAATATCGTATCTCTTTTGTTATCTCTATGTGTTATTTTTATAGTAAACTATGATTTTGTAACCCAACATAAGGTATAAGTTCTAGAAATAATGATCCTCCATGTGTATTTAAAATGAAAAAGATATTTAATTAGTAGTTTAAGAGTAGAAAGTTTGTGTGCATTTCATGATTCAATATTATTCACGGGGAAACATCTTTGATGAGCTTCAAGATTTTGAATGCTTAAAGAATCATGTTTTGCATCTTTTTATCAGCTTGCTAGAGGTTAATTGTGAATTTTTTTAGTCCTTGATCTAGTGAAAAAGTTTGGACCCAAGCATACACTGGATACAACTACAAGTTTGTCTATTTATCTATCTTTAGTTGTGGTTAATTTTATTAAGGATACCTCTAGGAATATCTTCCCGAGTCTAACTGAGCCCAAAGTGAAGGAGATGTTAAATCCACTCTTAGTAATTTTCCTATCATCACTCACTCTTTATTTATGAGTTGATCTATCCACACTTCAAGAATGACCTTTCCTTGGAATTAAAGTGGATTGATCCTTCTAGAAGTGAGTAGTTATTTTAATACTTAACAAAGATCCTTGAATGCTCTTGAAGACGTACCATTAGAACCATCTCACACATCCCAATGGTGATAAATACTACATGTAGACAATGAAAAATGTCCTGAATGATATCACACACTTGAATCCGATATACTAACATCATTTCATCCTAAAACCCATCCTCTTTTTGCTTAATTGATTAAATTAGCATAGCTATTTAATTAATTATGTCATTTTCATCTATTAACTTGATTAATCTAATTAGGTTAATTTCTACCCCTTTCATGCTAATATTTCATCTTGTTAAATTAGATAAATCAAAATATTTAATTTCAACACCTTAAATCCTCTCATTTAAATTAAATAATCTTAATTATTTAATTAAATGTCATTTTGACCCCTTTTCATTAAATAAGTTAATTATTTAATGATTATCCTAAATTCATCTAATTTGCATAATTGAAACTTTGTTTAATTATCAAATTACTAATTAAATCTAATCCTCCCACTTGCAAGGGAATATTTCCTGAGAATATTCCTCTTTTGCACATTCCTCCAAAAAGGGAATATTCTCATGGAATATCCCTTCCCCTTTGCACATTAAATTTGGTTTTAATTAACTAAATGCTAATTTTCCTCCAAAAGGGAATATTCCCATGGAATATTCTTTCCCTCTTCACTCATTTGAAAAAAGGAATATTCTTCCTTGTAATAAACTTTCAACAGACTTCTTGTGTAAGTTTTGAAAGTGTGTTTGTTTGGATGATTGTGAGCCCTTGATTAAATATCAACTTGCATTCATAACCCTTGATGGGAATCCCTGATCCATGCCTCCATCTTCCTTCCATTCTGACCATTGATTGATTCTTTCAATCTTGACCATCAGTTTCATTTTTCCTATTCTATAAATAGACCTTGCATCTATTGAATAGGGATCCATCTTTTAATAGTAAACTTATGTTGTTAAAATCAGTCTCATCTTGCACTCATATTTCATGTTTTAAAAATAATTTTAGGTTATTTTACTGGCATTGTTAGCTTAGAGCTCCATTAATGGCTTCCATGGTAACTTAGGTGCATCCATTTAGCATATCTTGAAATTAGGTTTTTAATCTTATGAATCTTGCATACATTCACGTCGATCATCTTAGCTTTATCATTTTAAAATAGCTTTCATCATGTTTTACAACACATATTTCATCAGTTTCGCCGATTCTCTTCAATTGTAGAATCGATCAAAACAAGCTCATTATCCAAGGGATTGGGAAAGGGTCACCATTCCACATCAATATGACACCACTCTCCCAATAGGATAAGTTTCAATGGATTAGAATAGATGTTTATGAAGCTTTTGTATTTTAATATGTTAGCTTTAATGGCTTCTTAGCTTAGTTTGCATTGAATGATCTTATTGGACTGATGCTTAGTGGCTTAATTATACTTTGAATCCTCATGGATCAAGTGTAGTTAGCCTATACTAAATCTGTCGGTCACATTTTTGCACTAGGAGGGCATAAACTAATCAATCAAACAAATTTCGTGTTAAATTTTCATTTTGCTTGTGTTTACACGTTTAGCAATGTTATTGAAAATTTACCAACACACCTTGGACATGTCGCTATACAACAACTCATTTGATCTTGAAAACAATGATGCATGTTTAATTTAGTGACACATAATTAATTTTTTCACCACTTAATTAAAATAGCAACGCTATATTAAAATTCATTAACCAGTTGCGATGCATTTTTTAATACTAAAGTCATTAACCAGTTGGTTGTGGTTGTCGTATCCTGACAAATGTCTCCCTTAGTATCCTTGTGATGCGTTAAAACCCTTAGATATTTCTAAGGGCTGGGAGGCCTCTTAATTGAGTGAATCACCATGTGTATAGCACTAGTTTATCTTGAATATGGCCATTAAAATCCTTGTTTGTAGTGGCAAACCAAGTACAATTCTTAAACGTATTTTAAGGTAGTGCATTGGAATAGCACCATTCCAAGAAGTCACTTACCATGTTGGGTTTTTTATTGAGGCAATAAAGCAAATAGGGAAGGGACTCTTTTGCTTGGCATGTCAAGACGTTACATTTCCTTGACATATCCTATTTTTCCATTTCATCTCCACGGATTAATCATCTCTTAAGGGATGATGGTAAGCCTACTAAGAAATATGTACCTCCTCTACCTAGGATTGTAAATGCTTGTGTCAATTTAACACTTGGTTCCAAAACAATTGCAAACAAACATCAACAAGTCTTTTCAAAATTTCAAAACCTTTGGTCTAAATATGGATACCCTTTGAAAAAGCCTTGATATTGATGCTTGTTCTAAGGATTTCTATCCTTAGAGACTTCTAAATATTTTGGTTTACATCTCAATCCATACTTTTCAAAGTTAACCTAGGTAACTATACTCCTAACTTCATCCTTTTTCACAAAATGGACTTTGTGAAATTGATAATGTTTTTGACATAGACATTTAGTTTGAAACTTACGCAAGACAATTCTTTGTGCTAAAAAGAAACTCATTAAGCAAGATAAATTGACAAATTGAACCCCACATGACCATTTGGAATTTGATTGCTTTGGTTGAACAACCAAACCTTACGCCTACTATCATTCAACCAAACTTTGAACTAATTGAAGGATAAAAAATAAAATAATTAGTAGTTTGAGGAGCTTCACTTTTTAAACAAAGGAAACACCAATTCAGTGGAGAAAAATAGCATACATCTTAGACAAACAAGAGGAACAAGATGATATTGTGGTCAGAAGGCCCATATTACCACCTCCTACGTAGCAATAAATATCCTCTTTTTTATAATCTTGTGCTTCTCTAAATGATATCACAAAATAAAAATCCCCAAGAGAAGGTCTATATTTCGTCACTTCAAACTTAGGCACTATAGTCAAAAGTCTGTCAAGAAACACCTTGTGAATCTCTACCGCAACAAGGACATTTTGGTAAGGAATTTTTATAGACACCTTTTGATGAATGATCCAGACTTGTATGTCCAATATGAGCCCCTCATTTAAGTCAACATTGGTCTTTTGGATTGAGTTACTCCTAGGGTCTAGCATCTTTCTCACTACCTTAGTCTTGTAAAACAAAAGGTTCATTCTAGGTCAACATTGGGTCAAAAATTTCATCCACTCTGTATCATCTTTCATCCTTCACTTCACCTATCTTTGCAAAATTTCAAACATACCAACACATTGGTCTTAGATATCTATCAACCCAAACCCTAAGTTAACTACTTTGTATGTGAAATGAATCCTTTTCCATACACTTAGTTGAGTTAGTTATCACTTTTGGACTAGTATATCTTGAAGATCACAAGTCTACCTTAAATATTCACAAGTTCATTAAACATCCTTTATGCAAACATCAAACATCAAACCTATAATTCAAAAGTGCTATCCCAAAATGTTTGCAAAGATCACTCTTCATATCATTCATCTTGTCATATCCCATTATCACCATTGCTCCAAAATGACTTAGAGTGTTCCTTTTACCAATATTTGAGTCAACTAGAGAGTTTAAACATTACAAGAGTCAACTAGATAGTTTAAACATTACAAATCTCAACACAACTCTCCCATAGGTGACCCAAAAATTATGGTAAAGACAAGATCGCAACACAAGAGAATCATGGAAAAAATCAAAGTCACATTCACCTCAAGTGATCTCAATCCTCAAGAATTTGATCTAATAAGTCAAGTTACCCCATCACAACAACCCTCGTCTCCATCAGGGCCATATGAGAAAGAAGACATCATGAACAACCCATTTGGACTTACTAAGGAAGAAATCATGGAGTATGAACAAGAACATCAAACGCTAGAAAATGTGGCTCCAGTTTCTCCATCTTTTATTACGCAATCATTGACCCAAGGCTTGACTTCATCCACCATTCAAACAACTCCATCACTAGGGATAAATCAAACACCCATTCCTAGTATTACAAATAGTCTTGCTAAGGAATTTTGACACACTCTTCCATTTGAAAGCAACACACTTGTGGGTACTCTAAACACCAATCCTTCTCAAACCACCACTTGGACACCAACATTTGGTGCTCCTCCATTCCTGAGCATCCTCCACATCAACATAAACCACTTACACTTCATGAATCCACAACAACCTCAACATATCGAGGGTACACCTCTTCATCGATCCCCACAAGTACCACAAGTATGCCCAACATCACGCAAGGAAGTGTGGACCAAGTGTCTCAAATCGACCCAAAAGGGAAAGTTAATCCCCTTACACAAAATCAACCTTCAACATAATATGGGACATCTTTATCAAATCCCCCAATGAGTTCATCCATCACATTGGTTACCCAAAACACATCTACCCCATCCATCACCAACCCAACTCTAAACAACCCCTTGGTCACAAACCCCATCAACCAAAGTAATACCTTGACCACCTCCCAAACACAAGGAAGTCCCCAAAACATTGGTCAAGGGAACCCTTTCAATCAATGGACTCAAGGTCCTAATGTGCCATTACCATCGCAATACTTAATGGCACCATCGTCATCTTTCCCCACGATCCCTCTCCTCATGCAAAATCAAATGGGACCTCAAACTTACATTCCTCCATCACAATCCACCATCTTACAAGGAATGTTAAACCAAGGGAATCCCTAACCTCTCATCAACAACCCACAACCCATGCAAAACATCAACACCCAAAACCCATCACATATGTCCCAACGACCAACTGATCCTACATTGCAAGCACATGCCCTAGCCTTGCAACAGGCACAACACGCATATCAAAAATTTGTACAACAAAAACAACAATAGCAAGTAGCCTTAGTAGCACAACAACAACAACAACAATAGCAACAAGTAGCCTTAGTAGCACAACAACAAGCATCCCTAGTAGCACAAGAATAAAAGCAAGCACAACAAGCAACCTTATTAGCACAACAACAACATCAACAATCTTAGCAGCACAACAACAAGCTCTCATGGCACAATAACAACAACAGGCCCAACAACAAGCACAACAACAAGAACAAACAACCTTAGTAGCACAACAACAACAAGCAGCTTTACTAGGCCAACAATATGCCCAACAACAACAACAGGGTTTATACTATAACCCCCAATAGAACATCATCAATCCAAACATGTTAGGAACATATATGCCTCCACTACCATCACCTTCACAATATCCTGCACCTCCATACACACCATACATCACCTCATCATATCAGAATCCCACATACAATTCATCTACCTTTCCACAATATATTCCTCCAAACCCACAAGATGATGTAACATCACAACTTAGGGCATTAACACAAGAAATGTCGAATATCCCGATGGCAAAAATGAAGAAGCCCCATACACAGAACCTATGCCCATATCCATTCGATCAAAACATTATAAATGGTACCATTCCCTCCCAGTTTTGAAGTCCCCAAATTTGATAAATACAAAGAGAGAGGAAGTCTTATAGACCATGTCAAAGAATTTAACGTCATGTGTATGGAGGTCGCCTACAATGAGTCCTATTTGACGCGCCTCTTTCCATGAAGCTTGATAGGCCCATCCATTGATTGGTTTTCTTAGTTGAATCCAGATATCAAAACCTTCCAAGAAATCATTGATAGATTCATAGATCACTTCTCCTTTAACCTTGACATGGATGTAAGCCTAGAAGATTTGTACACTCTCGAACAAAACAAAGGAGAATCTTTCACCAATTTATTACAACGATGGAGATAGAGCTAGTAAAAGCAAATGGCCCATACCCGATGAACAACCAAGTGGGGATTATCATAGCAAATATAGATCCAGATCTATCCTTCCACTTAAAGATGCAGTGTATTACCTCTTATGACGAGCTTGTCCCTAGAGCCCTTAATATCAAGAGATCTCTAATCTCATAGGGAAATACTCAAGCATACAAAGACAATCATCCATCGACCAATTCAAACGACAAGCCTCGTGTCTGAGCTAAGAACAAGAACATGACTAATGATGGCGTGGTAGATGCTAAGGTGGTCCTAAGTGCTCCTAGGCCAAACAAAAATCAAAATACTAATGCTCAACCAACCATACAACAAATAACACCATCACAAAACAATCAGATCAATAACACCGAAATGCAACAAAGACAAACCCCCAATAGGAACAACTATCTGAAACACAAGTACACACTATTTTTGGAACTTATTGAAACCATCATGAAAAAATTGGTAGATTCAAACCTGATAACGCTTCCCAATTTTGAAAACTACCAAGAACCACAAGATATACCACCTTGGTACAATGAAAAAAGATCTTTGTGAACTTCACAAAATTAAAGGACACAAAACATCGAATTGTATGAAGCTCAAAAATGTTATCCAAGATCTTATTGAAAATGGAGACATGCCTATTAAGGTACCAGATAGAAATCAAGATCTCAAGATATACAAGAACCCTATGCTAGATCATAACAAAGGAAACAACACTGGAAAAGGTAAGGATTACACAAACGTGCAACATACCTATTCCAATATGGTCGCTTCTTGTGATAGTGTCATCACTATCATCACCATCAAAGAGCTTAGCACGGAATGTGGAGTCACCACACTATGTGGAAAGTTCACCATTTAGGGAGTCCCATCTCAATCTAGGGCACAACCTACTTTTCCAACATCAACCCCTAGTAAATACAGTCTCCTAGATCAGCTTAAGAAGACCCCCACAGAGATCTCTATCTTGGAACTATTAAGGTTATCCCCTGCACATAGGGAAATCTTAGAGAAGGCTTTGTCCTCATCATCCGTCCTTAAGGATATGGATACAAAGAAATTTTAAGCTATAGTAGGACATCTCACTATCTCTCGTCTTATCCCCTTCTCAAAACAAGACCTACCATCACAACCATCTCATAACCATGCTTTAAACCTTGAGGTCATTATTCATAAGAACAAGGTTAAAATGGTCTTAGTAGATGGAGGTGTTGGTTTGAACATTTGCACCCTTTAGTTGATCAAGAACCTGGGATATTCAGAGGATACTATTTAGAAATCAAAGAGTACCACCATCAGAGCATATGATGATCAAGAGTGGGTATCACAAGGCATCATCGCATCACCCATCCAAGTGGGACCCAGCATTGCAAATACTACATTCCAAGTGTTAGACCTTGATCTCCCCTACAAAATCTTGCTTGGCCGACCCTAGATTCATGCCTAAAAGTTGTAGCTTCAATCTATCACCAATGTGTAAAGTTTCCTTTTGAGGACAAAGAAGTTATTATCTATGGAGATCCTGATCATTTTTACTACTACAAGAACCTTGAGGATAAGTTTTACAAAATACCCCAAATCCCTAAAAATGATGAAGGGCTTACATCATCCTCCTCATTTGTTGACCCATCATCCCTTGTGTCTACCTCAGAAACAAAAACACCCATTGTGTAGAACATTCCCAACATCAAAGTAGTGATCCAAGATGATGGTTGTGGAAACTATAAACTAACGAAGGATACTTTTGTGTTGGGGGAGCTACCCCTTTCTCCCAAATTTCATGGGAAACCCACACCTATCAACAAAGTAGCTGAAACAATAAAGATGGCAACTACTACCTTCACCAAGTGTGGGGGTTTGAACAAAGAAGATGTCAATGAGGAGGATGTCTCTAAACTGCTATATCAAGATGAATGCCCGTCCCCACTCTTCCCATGGAAGATGACAACAAAGGCTTGCAGCTAATGAAGGTGTGGGAGTACAACAAGAATGAGAAACTAGGATAAAATGACAATGGTTTGCTAGAACCCATCGTTCCTGAGAAAAATCCAAAGAATCTCGGCCTAGGATGTACTACTACCAAGGTTACCCTTATTGGAAAAGGTACTTTTTCTAAGCGGGTTGAGGCTTCCACTTGGTTACCAACACCATGTGATACTACCCTAGATGACTTCCCTCTCGACATTGTTGACCTATTTGAGAATAACTCTCTCTTCATGATATCCACAACATCCTTCGCCTCGAACGATCAACCCATTGAAATAAGCCTAGTAAACCCACAACTCATTAACTGGGACCAACAAGGACCACCAGTTCTAGATTTATTCAAAAATGATGAAGCGATCTCAAAACCATGGGACTTCACAACAACTTACTATGGGCAGATCACAAGGTCAATTTTGATATAGAGTTAGACATGTGGGCGTACTACAGGGAGATGATTGAATCCTTCAGTCACAAAATTGATGACATGCAACTAACATGCAAATCTTTAAGTGAAAAACACATTGTGGCACTTTCTGATCCTAAAATAGTAAAAAGAAAGGATGTATCTAAGGGTGAAAATATCTCTGAGGTGCCCAAGGATGAAGGATTCAATTTCCCCCTTTGTGTTATTCATCTAAAAAAGTCAACAGTGTTAGCAGAAAAGGAAACCCCAGTGAAAGTGGTAACAAAAGAAGCACCCAAGATCACTTTCTATGTTGAATCCTTGTTAGATGAAGAACAAAAAAACCTAGCAGCATTCCTAGAAGAGTGAAGAACCAACTTTGCATGGTCATACATAGATATGCCAGGGCTTGATCCAGAAGTAGTTGTGCATCATTTAGCAGTCTATCCTTAAGCTAAACTAGTAAAGCAGAAATTGAGAAAGATGCACCCTCAAATAACACTCTTGGTGAAACTTGAGTTACAAAAGCTTCTTGACGTCAAATTTATCCAACCCATTGACTATCTTGAGTGAGTTTCCAACCTAGTACCAGTCTCCAAACCCACTGGGGGCATTAGGATATGCACGAATTTCAGAGACTTGAACAAGGCATGCCCGAGGGATGATTTCCCTCTTCCTAACATTGACATCATCATTGATTTAACAACTGGGCATGAAATGCTCACTCATGGATGGTTTTTTAGGCTATAATCAAGTCATGATCACTAAGGAGGATCAACATAAAACTACATTCATTTGTCCATGGGGAACATATTGTTGGAACATGATGCCACTTGGGCTGAAGAATACAGGAGCAACCTATCAAAGAGCAATGACCTCATCTTTCATGACATTATCCACAAAACAGTCAAAGACTATGTGGATGATATTTTTTCCAAGTCAAAGAAAAGGAGTGAGCACATAGATGTATTGGGACCCATCTTCGACAAGCTCAAATAATATAAGGTGTGGTTGAACCCAAAAAAGTGTGTCTTTGGGGTTACATCAGGGAAGCTTCTTGGCTACATTGTATCACAAAGAGGGATATAAATTGATCTAGAAAAAGAAAAAGCTATCCTAGACATGGAACCACTGCAAAATTGAAGCAGATGAGAGGGTTACAAGGAAGATTGCAGTCCATTCAAAGGTTCATAGCACAACTATCAGACAAGATCCATCCTTTAACTTATAAGTGGGATGACAAGTGTAATAGATCCTTCCAACAAATCAAGGACTACTTATTGACACCTCCAATGCTCATGCCACCGATATCAAACAAACCATTAATCTTATATATCTTAGCAACATCAGCAGCACTAGGTGCTCTTCTAGCACAACTTAATGAAAACATAAAGGAAAGAGCTATCTATTACATTAGTAGGACCTTGGTGAGCTATGAAATGAACTATTCATCCATTGAGAAAGCATGTTTAGTGGTGGCTTTTGCTTCACAAAAGTTCATACACTACATGTTGTCACATCAAATCAAGCTTATTGCAAAGATTGACCCATTGAAATACCTGTTATCCAAAGCAACTCTCATGGGGTGAATGGCCAAATGGGTAATGATCTTGACTGAATTTGACATAGAATATGTGGAGCATAAGGCAATCAAAGGATAAGTGATCACATAACAACTGGTGGAAGCACCTATTTATGCAGAGAATCCTTTGATATCTAAATTTCTTGATGAATTAGTATTCCTTGTCAATACAATAGATAAGTGGAAAATGTACTTTTATGGATCATTCAACCAACATGGATCAGGGGAAGGTATCCTATGTATCACCCCTCAAGGCGATTGCATCCCAAAGTCATGCAGGCTGTCATTTCCATGTACTAACAACATTGTAGAATATGAAGCCCTAATCATAGGTCTAAGGATAGTAGTTCAATGGCAGATACAAGAGTTGAAAATCTATGGAGACTCATAGTTGGTTATCAACCAAGTCAATGAAGACTACCAAACTAAGGATGACAAGCTCTCTCCTTACAAGAAGATGGTAGAAAGTCTCGAGGACCTTTTCATTGATATAACTTTTGAGAAGGTTCCTCGCATGAACAATCGAATAACAAATGTCATGGAAACAATTGGATCATTCTTAGATATGCCACACAATGTCCTTCAATGCAAATTCTTGGTAGAACAACTTCTCGTACCAACTTTTGAAATCCCAGAATCTAAATTTGTGTGTGTCATTGTTGGTCTTGGATCCCTATGGTATCATGATATATTCACCTACCTTAGTAGAGGAACCCTCCCAGCTGATATCACCTCCAACCTTAAAAATACCTTTTTTAAGAAGGCATCTTGATTTGTGATCCTAGGTGATACCCTTTACCGTAGAAGCATCGAGGGAACATTACTACAATGTCTCAACTAAGAGGAAGCCTTGACCGCCTTAACAAAAGTACACGATGACATATGTGGTTCCCATTCTAGTGGTGTGACTTTAGCTAAGAAACTATTGAGGACAGGGTACTACTGGCCAACCATAGAAAGAGAATCCCATTAGTACGTGCAGAAGTGTGTCCAGTGTCAACACCATGGAGATCTTATTCATGCTCCAGCTCAGGAATTACAACCAATGGTCACACCTTGGCCTTTCTCACAATGGGGGCTAGGCCTCATAGGAAAAATTACTCCAACCTCATCTAATGGCCACAAGTTCATCATAACATCCACTAAGTACTTTACCAAGTGGGTGGAAGCCATTCCTATGACCTACATAACGGGAAAGAAAAATGCCAAATTTATCCTGAATTACCTCATCTGTTGTTATGGTGTTTTGTAAGCCCTTATCTCCAATAACAAAACACCCTTCAACAGGATGTGAAAGAGCTATGTCAAAAATTTAACATCCATTATCAATTTTCTACCTTGTATTACCCCTAAGGCAACAATCAAGTTGAGGCTACAAACAAAACAATTCTAAAGATCCTAAAGAAAATGGTCAATGAAGTTGGCCATGACTAGTATCTGTAGTTGAATCCCATCCTTTAGGCATACCAAACCAATATCCACATGCCTATAGGTGCAACCTCGTTCTCCTTGGTTTACAGGTCAGAAGCCATCTTGCCTATTGAGGTTGAGCTTCCCTCAACACGAGTCTCACTATAGAACCTAATCACTGATGAAGAATACAGAGTGTCTCGACTAAATGAGCTAGAATTCTTAGATGAGCGTCGTCTTGACACCCTTAATCACTTGCAAGTATACCAAAACCGATTGAAACAGAGCTATAACAAAAAGATCAAGAGTTAGTCTTTCTAGGTAGGGGATCTTGTCCTAAAGTAGAATTAAAAAAATCTTCCAGATTAGGATAGTAAAGGAAAGTTTGAGCCTAATTGGTTAGGTCCATTTATCATCACAACAAGCTATGGATTAGGAGCATACCAATTATCTATGCCTGAAGGTGAACCCTTGTAGGAACCAACCAATAGTTTGCATCTTAAAAAAAAATATGCCTAGGCTTGAAGGGTATAAATCTGAAAATACAAAAAACATCAAAAAAAATCAAAAATCCAAAAAATAAAAAAAGGATTGAAAAAAGTAAAGAAAAACAATCATCCTCTAGTGAAAACAACTTTGGTGGTGCTTTGGGCAAGTATCTTGGTGAAAACCTGGTAAACAAGCGCCTTAAGTAAATAAAGCACCTCCATCTTTGGCTCTTTATCCTATCATTCTCTACATCACATTCATCCATCGCATCTTTCATCCCATTTATTCCATCACCCATCTGCATCTGTATCATAGCTTGATATTGTGAAGTATCATATCCCCTTTAGTACTAAGCATATTCCAAAGGTTAGTTTGTTTTGCCTATAGGGTGATCCCACAATACTGGTTTACAATTTTTGGGAGATCTTGATTTTTGTTGAATTCATATATTTTTAGAAAATATAATGATTTAAGCCTTGAAAATTTCCATTTAAAGGATTCCAATTGAAGATGGTTTGATCAAACCACCTTAGATCAAACCCCCTTGGTTAGAATCCCGCTATTTTTAAATCATACCTATAACAAAGTCTCCTTTACACCTATCAAAATGCTGATAAAAAACCACTTTTGATTTACCTTTTGGGGGATCAAATGAATTCATTTAAAATTTTATTTTTGTAAGTATGTATTCCTTATTATAAGTTTCCCAAAAAGTATAATTTTAAATAAATTTAATTTATTATTATATTTATTTTTTATTTCTTGTGAATGTAGGTTTTTCACCGAAAATCATGCTCTTTGTTCTGCACATGTGGAAAAATTGCAGATTATCAAAAAAAAATTGAAAAATATTAGTGCACTAGATGTTGATGTCCTTGATCCAACAAAAAAATTTTGGATTTCAATTGATACAAAAAAAGTTATATTTTAGTCCGTAAATCATGTCTAAATTGTAATTGGTTTGAATTTGAAACTTAATTAAGAAAAAATATTCAATGAAATGCTATGGAACCAATTCCATGCACTAGATATCATAGTTACAAATCTAAATTTGAAAAAATTATAATTTTATCCTTTATAGAAAAAAAATTGTGTTAGCCAGTAATGCCACTCTTTAAAAAAATGGTGTTTACTGTTAAAAACTAGTTTTCGAAGGAGATGGAAAAAGAAGTGCAATATGATTCCAAAAAAATTGAAAAAAATATATTTAGAATCTACTGACAAAATTTCACAAATCACTTGTTTGCATCATCTTCAAATTCCTCGCAGTTTAGCCACTACATGTGCCCGAAAGTGAAGATTTAGTTAAAAAAAATCAATTCAATGTCCAATTTGGCCAAAAATTATAAACCAGTATTGTGGGATCACCCTATATCAAGGTAATCTACCACCACACATTGGGGGAAATTTGTCTTCGATTGGATCGAGTTCTTGTACATATCTTGAGGTTATTGGAAAACTTAGCTAAAATCCAAAAACATTCAAAAAATTGTAAAGTCGAAATCCAAATCATCCAAAACACATCAAAATCCCTAAACATGTCAAAACATTGAAAATCCAAAAATAGTACCATGTAAAACTACGAGTCTTTGAGCTTGAACGTAGGCAAGGCCATAACTGATGTGCCCCTGAGACACCCTAGGTCAATCCTTTAGGAGTCCATCATAATAAATTAACAATCTATTAACTGTTCATTTCTCATCGCTAATAAGTCAAGTCAGTTGAACTACGTGGTCTCTATGTGTATAATGTAGGCAAGGCTCATCTTTGATAAGCCCCCGAGGCCCCTATGATAGTCTTTTAGGTTAGTTTCTTGGTCAAAAATTGGAAAACCCCTAAAAAATCAGATATCAGAAAAGCCTTAAACATTCAAAATCTTGAAAAATCCAAAAACATTTGAAAACTTAGAAAAATCCTAAACATTCACAAAACTCAAAAACCCCAAAAACATTGGAAAATCAGAAAACCCTAAACAACTTGAAATAATTGAAAACCAAAACATTTACATAAACTTTCAAAAAGATCAAAAACATCCTCAAAACATTTTCAAAATACCAAAAATATTGAAATATTCTAGAAAATCCAAAACTATCCATCCCATTTCGCTTTCACCTACAATAAACCTCCATCCATAATAACTCAACCATCATCTTCAACCTTTGGTAAAACAAATTGAAAACAAGTATCGCAAGTTGGAAAGTGAGAACCTAAGTATCAAAATCTAAAGTCTAGATCATAGGTAAACAAGTTAGCGGAGTTTGTATCAACGAATTATCACAAACCTAATCTTAATCAAACCATCTGATAACATGTCTTAGGATGTATCCTTCTTGCGATGGACATCAACATCATAAATCACCTTAGCTAAAATTAAATTGGCAAGAGATATAGATAACATTGATTGTTTGTCTTTGATCTTTTCTTATTATTTATCTTAATGACCCATTCCAAGGACCTCTCGATGATGTCTCAATGATTTAGAGAGAAAGGAATGGGGCATCGATCATTATCTTTCATTTGTTGTGCTTGTGGGTACTCTTGTAAAATAATCTTGGCGCATACTTGCTTAGTTGTGTGTAGGGAGGTTGTTTGAAATAGATTGTTGACTACTGTGTATGCTTTGGTTCGATATATTCTAAACTTCTAAACTACATTCCAATGAGGTTTTTGTATATCAAGGTGTGAACAAGAACTATCCTATCTGTTTGCAGAGTCAGAGTCCATGTCACTAGATACAACGTCATCTTGGTTTCAAATATCATGATGCATCGTGTCTATGTGTTATATCAAACATAAGGAATGACAAAAAATCCCAATCCCAAGATATGAGCAAATCATCATCTCTCATCACGATATCTAATAAAGTCTCGGTGGATCATGGACTTGTTGTACCTTTTGAATCAATCTTCAAGATCGATGGTCAAATCATTCATTCTATTCTTCTATCTTCTTTCCATGCTAACCTGATATCATGACAGTCAAAAAAACCATCATCATGCATCCATCTTGCATCCACAAATCATTAGCATACATACATCTTGCATATCATAATAAAGGAAAACATAATTCATTGCATCATCATTATCATTTAATTTGTTTTGAATAAACATAGATTTGTTATTCTAAGCATCTTAATCCATATCACATATCATACACATTTCCTAGGCCTAAGCATACATTGCATTATCATATCATAAGCGTGAACATCTGCATTATCCATATATACATCCATATGCATACATCATCATATCATAAATTGCATGAAAAAGTACACAAAAAGACATACATCGATATCATTTGCATATGCATAGGCATATCATATCATAACATCCATCCCATAACATATCATAGAAAGGTACAAAAAAAATATAACACATCCATTGCATTGCATCGCATCCATCCCATAACATCGCATCTCATATACATCATATCATTACATCATTGCATATCACATCACATAAATAAAAGAAGGGCATCCATCACATTACATCCATACATAATCATAATGCATAAGCATATCACATCACGCCAAATCATATGCATCCATACATTCATAAAGCATGAAATAAAAGCACATAACATATCGAATCTGGATCATCTCACATATTTCAAAAAATGACTGTCATGGTGCAATATCTAAATCAATGTTTGTATATCAATCAAAAGTACAAAATCTAGGAGACTATAAAAAATGAGCCCATGAATGTATATTTATATAAATAATTGGTCAAATAATCAAAAAGTGTCTACAAAGTAGCTAGCCCTGGTGGCTACTCAACTCACCCCTAATTGATGGTTGATCCTCAGCTCTAGGTGGTGCTCTGCTCCTCTGGGAAAAATTAGGTTGCCTCATCACTTGGGGAACATCACGATGATAATGCATGCGGTAATAAGCAACCTCAGTAATTGCCTCTCTATACAATCAAGATGATATTGTCTATCCCTATGATGCAACCATCACTGCCTCAAGCTGTTGTCTCTGCCCAATCTCCTGGCCTAGTTGTAAGTCCAGTTGTTGTCACAACTGGGCCTTATGGTCTCTCTGTGTTATCATATCCTATAGCTACTGATGCAACTGATTTCTCTCGACAGTGAGAGCCTGTATCTATGTATGTGTCTATGCATGTGGTTGTTATGGGGGTGGAGGAGGCAATGTTGCACTTGGAACCTGTCCATCATGTTGATCGGGTTGTTGTCTTGGGTCCTGGTGACCCTAATTTGGCTGTTGTTGCTAGTACCCATCACCTAGCACCTATCCCTTGTCCTACTCTAGTTGTTGCTGCCCACGGCCTTAGCCCCCATCTTTGCTTCAACCTCCATCTCTACCTCTATCCCAGCCCTTGTCTCAACCTTTGCCTCTGCCTCTGAGGTATCCCCCCACTAGATTTGTTAGGTGAGCAGGTGAACTAAACCATGCATCGTAACCTAAGATGGTCCTCGCATTTGGTAGGCCCTGATTGTAGGCCCATGGCTATGGAACAAGTTGTATGAAGTCATTGACAACCACTGTGGGGTCAATATGTGCTCCCCACTGCACCTCCCTATGAGATTTGGCAAAAACTATAGTATAATCATCAACGGGCACATCATGTACCTTGCCAAATTGTCTGGCCACACAGTCTGGCAGGTACCACTCTATCATTGTATGCTCTCTCCCCTGCATATAGTGGGTCTATTGAGAAAAATACAACTATTTTTAATCTTTGTACTAAGGTGGGGCCTGCAACCATGGCCTCCATCGAAAAACAATCATGTCATCAATGACACAATGCCAATACGGTAAACTTGTAGGGCCCGTGTTCTGGAGAGTCATCAAAACCCTATATTTGAAGATGATGGGCTTGTCCTCGTGGATGTCTTCCAAAACCACAAAGGTCCTCAAAACTGCAATATGCTCGTAAGCCCATATATGGAGCAGTGTAACACCTGCCCATATACTCATGCCCTCGCAGTACACCGCTTGATGCATGTCATGGTACAAGGAAGCAAGAAGAATTGGACCCCATGCAAATACAACGGTCCTCCTAATCATAGCCTTCCATGCCACCCCCCAACCAAGACTGAAGCCTCTACCCCGTCGATCTGGGGCAATGACACTAGAAATCAATGTAGCAATTGAAATCCGAGCTTTGTACAAATCCAAATCAATCTGAGGGCTCACCAAGATGATGTTGTCTGTATGTAGCAACGAACAACATGCATCTCTCCTAGCATCTGTGTCATAGATGACACACTCACTCTTTGTGTATCAATAATCTCAGGATACGCCACACGTCATCTACTATATCGGTGGCCTCACCAGTGGGTAAATGAAACAAAGAGTTCTCGTTATGCCACCTCTCAATCAACACGATCATCATAGACAAATGTGTTCAGACCTCTGGAAGGAACGCGATGAAACCTAACCCTAGCATCCCAAGCCGCTCCACCTCATGGTCACCAAAGTCTCAGGCTACAACCAAAATATCTGAACGGTGCTCTCACAAAATCAATGGCAGCAGATCCTCCTACAAGCATCGTGCACACAACATCAAATTTACCAAAAAGTGAAAAAAGTGATCAAAATTTTAGACTTTTCATCCTAAAACATCAATTGTGTCGTTGCAATCAATAGCGTCGTTCTTTTAAAGGTGCGTCACTATATACATTTTGAGGGTGTGTCACCAATTTGGTGACACACGTTGCTACGCTCAAAAGCGAATCGACATTCACATGCATCGCTAATGGAAAACAGGGATGCATCACTATTTGCTATATGTGTTGCCAATTGCTTTCCAGTGTTGCTAAACCTAAAAAGCCTATGTGTCACTATATTCAAATCATGACCCCTAAATCAAATGCATCACCCAAGCAAAAAATGGTGGTGTGTCGTTGAACAATAAGTGTGTCACTAAAATATCAATAGCGACACTTCCAATGGTTAAAATGCACTGTTATACAATGATGCGCCTAGAAACCTAATTTTGACCCCCTATTAAATGCACCTAAAAGCAAAAATTGAGGCAAGTTTCGAGTCACATACTCGGGGTCATGCATCTGCTCGACGCTGGTACTCTCGAACCTGCTCTAAAAGGTGAAGAGGAAGCACACAGTGAGCCATTTCACCAAGTTGTTAGAGCTCCAAATCCACAAATGAATTGGAAGTGTCACCCTTCCCACCTATTTAAGCCTAAAAATTAGGGTTTTTTGCCCTATTTTGAGCTATTTTTTGCATTTCTCAGGCCATTTTTGGCATCTCGGGGCTTGATTTAGCCCCTAAACCTATAATTAACCTTTATCGAGAAATCAACCCAAAATTCAAAATTTCCACCCGATTTCTTGAGGGGGTAGGTAACTAGCTTATTCCTTCTGCTGGGGCAACAGTGGGGCATCCAAAAATCATTTTTATTTTTATTTTTTGATTTGAGTAGCAGTTTTTATTAAAAAGCATTAGTCTTTGACCAACGTAATGTGTACCTCGCTTCAAAGAGGGGCAAAATGTAGGCACTTAAAAATGTCCTAAATTATATCATGCACTTGAATCTGATATCCTAACATTGTTTTATCCTAAAACCCATCCTCTTTTCACTTAATTGATTAAATTAGCCTAGCTATTTAATTAACTATGCCATTTTCATCTATTAACCTGATTAATCTAATTAGGTTAATTCCTACCCCTTTCATGCTAATCTTTCATCTTGTTAAATTGGATAAATCAAAATATTCAATTTCAACACCTTAAATCCTCTCATTTAAATTAAACAATCTTAATTATTTAATTAAATATCATCTTGACCCCTTTTCATTAAATAAGTTAATTATTTAATGAATATCCTAAATTCCTCTAATTTGCATAATTGAAACTTTGTTTAATTATCAAATTACTAGTTAAATCTAATCCTCCCACTTGCAAGGGAATACTCCTTGAGAATATTCCTCTTTTGCACATTCCTCCAAAAAGGGAATATTCTCATGGAATATCCCTTCCCCTTTGTGCATTAAATTTGGTTTTAATTAGCTAAATGCTAATTTTCCTCCAAAAGGGAATATTCCCATGGAATATTCTTTCCCTCTTCACTCATTTGAAAAAGGAATATTCTTCCTTGTAACAAACTTTCAACAAACTTCTTGTGCAAGTTTTGAAAGTGTGTTTGTTTGGATAAGGAATATTCTTCCTTGTAACAAACTTTTAGCAAACTTCTTGTGCAAGTTTTGAAAGTGTGAGCCCTTGATTAAATATCAACTTGCATTCTTAAACCTTGATGGGAATCCATGATCCATGCCTCCATCTTCCTTCCATTCTGATCGTTGATTGATTCTTTCAATCTTGACCATTAGTTTCATTTTTCCTATTCTATAAATAGACCTTGCATCTATTGAATAGGGATCCATCTTTTAATAGTAAACTTATGCTATTAAAATCACTCTCATCTTGCACTCATATTTCATGTTTTAACAAGCATTTTAGGTTATTTTACTTGCATTGTTAGCTTAGAGCATCCATTAATGGCTTCCATGGTAACTTAGGTGCATCCATTTAGCATATCTTGAAATTAGGGTTTGAATCTTACAAATCTTGCATACATTTAGAATATATTGCATACATTCACATTGATCATCTTGGCTTTTATCATGTTAAAATAGCTTTCATCATGTTTTACAACACATCTTTCATCAGTTTTGTTGATTCTCTTCAATAGAATCGATCGAAACAAGCTCATTATCCAAGGGATTGGGAAAGGGTCACCATTCCACATCAATGCGACACCACTCCCCCAATATGATAAGTTTCAATGGATTAGAATAGATGTTTATGAAGCTTTCATCTTTTAATATGTTAGTTCTAATGGCTTCTTAGCTTAGTTTGCATTGAATGATCTTATTGGAATGATGTTTAGTGGCTTAATTATACTTCAAATCCTCATGGATCAAGTGTAGTTAGCCTATACTAAGTTTTTCGGTCACACTACCCAACCATGTGGGACCTAAGGTCCACCCCTTTATACTAAGAGATGAAAATATTGGTTGTAAATGTAAACACAACATATATGATTGACCTCAAACATGCAACACAACCAAGTATGATTTCATTTCACAAATTGGTTCCACATAAGGATCACAATTTATATGAGAGAAAGAGAGAGGGGAGCTCAATATATGGAGTGTTTTCAACTTGGTATTTGAAGACACAAAGTAGACTTGTGGAGACATGATTATCTCAAGTAGCACCCATAACAAAGAGTACATTTTAATTTTTTTGTCAAACTAGTTAAAATACCAATATCTTGAAAAGTAATGCTCTCTTACCTACACCATGCATATTAACTATAGATAAAATCCCAAATGAGTTGGAAGATAATATCACATCAAGTCTTTTATTTATTAATAATTGAACCCATATTTTATTAATTTAATGAATCTAGTCATGTCTATGTATGCATGTAAAATGGATATAATAAAAATATGCATAAAAATAGCTTAAATCAAACCAAAACACATGCAAACCTCAAAAGAAATCAAATACATGCAAACCTCAAAAGATTGAGTGTATTATGTTGAGTTGTTGAAGATTTGAATGTGGTTGCTCATGAATCGAGCAACATAATAGTAGCATAAAAGATGTTCATCAAAATGGGATGGGAGGCCTTTTCTTTATAGAAATCCAATTTTAAATGAAGGGATGGGATTGAAAGATGAATGATGTTGATCAATGGATGATACTGCTTAGAAGCAAAGAGAAATAGGGTTTGGGCAAAAATAGGGATTAGTTAAGGACGTACGATGGAGATTAAAAGGTAATGTCACATGATTAAGGGTGAAAATTAAATGAGATGAAGAGATAATAATGACACAGAAAAAGAGGTTGATGCAATAAATTAAATAATTATAAAATTATTTAATTTAGGAGAGAAAGTGAATAATTAAATAAAAATGATTATTTAATTATAAAAGAAAGGGAAAAGGTTGACTTTTAACTAAAATAACAATTTAATTAAAAGTGGAGGAAAAGGACAAAATATTAAATAATTAAAATAATTATTTAACAGTGGAGGGAAATGTGGGAAAGAATTTATTTAATTATGGAAGAAAAAGCTAATGAATAATTAAACAATTAATAATAATTATTTAATTATAGACATGAAATAGGAATATGAATAATTAAATAAATAGAAATATTTAATTATAGGGGAAAAATGATTAATTAGTGATGTAATTAAAT
Organism: Sequoia sempervirens; assembly: GCA_007258455.2. Lineage (NCBI taxonomy): Eukaryota > Viridiplantae > Streptophyta > Pinopsida > Cupressales > Cupressaceae > Sequoia > Sequoia sempervirens. Next base: position 85,838 of record VDFB02265595.1, read on the forward strand.
AAATATAATTTATTTAATTAATCAAGGAGGAATATGGAGAAAATAAATTAATTAAATAATTAAGAATTATTTAATTAATAGGAGAATATGACCTTAGGGGATATGCAAGGAGGAGGAAGAATTAATGTGAAAAATGGCGTTCGCAAGCTTAGGACATTTTTCAGTGTCTACAATGTCTTAACCCTAGATAAAATCTAATAGAGCTATAACAATCATAGCAAATTAAGGTTTTCATACATAAACATCAATTTTCTTTCTATGTCATTTTATTACTCTTAAGTATTTCCATTGTTTTAAATAATCATTAAATACAATTCTCAAATTTTTAAAAGTAAAAAATCCTTCAAAAATAACCTAAAATTAGATCCATCATTGATGGATCTTGAAACTTTTCACACAATTTCATAAAACTCAATAATTATAAAATTGAAACATACCCTTTTGATCCTAATACGAAGGGAAATAAACTTTCATCATTACATTGAATTTATAAAAAATGGCAAGGGTTCAAGGAGCATTTTAATTCTCAAAATAAAACCACCTTAGAAATATATTCTAAATTTATAAAACAAAGAGTGGCCTTTAGATCTAATATAAATCATATTTTCACCAACACATAATTAATTTAGAAAATTCATAAGAGTTTGGGTGAATTTCTATATTTATTTTTCAAGATGATAAATCTAATCTCACCTCATAATTCTAATTACCCCATTTATACAATGAGAATAAGAAATCATTTGATAGCTCATAATTTCTAATTTTATTAAAATTTAAATAACCCTCCTGCAAGTTTACAATAAAAAATACAATGAAAATACCTTATTGTAATCCACAAACACACAAAGAAGGTAGAATCTTATCTTTACTACACACAAAATTTTGGAAATTACACTCCTAAGTTGCACAATTTAATCCTCATTTTCAAGGAAAGCTAGATTTAAAATTATTCCCCTTTTTTTTCTATCCAATTCCTATTTCAAAATGCATAATCCATGATGAAATAAAATTAATCCTTTTTGTTGAACATATGTTGTCATTGATGTCAAAGGTGCTCATTGATGTGAAAGGAGTAATGTCAGCAGATCATTGTTGTCAGAGGTGTTCATTGATTTCAAAGGAGTAATGTCAATAGATAGTGAGAATTAAATGTAATTACTTTTGTCACGTCTGAACTTTTGAAATAAGGAAGTATTATTGCCATGTCATGTAAGACCTTTTGAGATCAAGAGGTACTATGATAAGTTGCAAAATGTTAATGATGTCTCTACTATGAAGAAGACTACTTGTAGTATACTTGAAATATTATCTTGTATTTATTCCAGTTGTTGGAAGTTGTTTAGAAGTGTTTGTGGAAGTATCATGTGGATTGCTACTCATGCACTTATATTGTAATAGTGTTTTGCTTCGCATTCTACCATAGTTGAATGCTATGACCTGCGTCTTGGACCTAAAGTAAAGTTACTCATGTTGTATTAGATTCCAGAGTTTTAAAGGTTGAACTTTAGCATAAAGAAAGTTAGATGTAACAAAGTATTGTCTATGTTGATTGGCTAACTATGAATAATGTTTGAGTGTTTATGCCAAAGAAGGGAAGCATGTGTCAGCTGGAGGAAGCATGTGAAGATGAAATAGGACTAGTTTAAGATCTTTGAAGGAAGCACATAACATCATCGATTATTGGTGGCAGTGAAGTTGATTTAGGATTGACTCGCTACATGTTTCATATCAATTTGAATTTAGGTCTACCCTTAGCCAACTTGGCTAATTACGAGTGGTGTTAAGAGGTTCTTGGTTGACATGAAATATTGTTAATGTATTGGAATGTATATATTTATTACTAGGATTCATTCAATGATAAGTGTGAGAGTGTGAATGCTATGCGAATATCCAAATGATGTAATGGGAGTTGCATTCAAATCATTGTGCATCATTATCAAAAGATTTATGTTGTGTAGGAGAGTGTTTGAATGCAGACTAGATCAAGTGCAAGTTGTGTAATCAATCTTCAAGATCCACAAATCATATCTCTATAATCTAGTAGGACTGGTTTCTTGCCTATTGAGTTGGTGCTCAAATCTATATGTTGGGGATTGGTGTCTCTAGTAGGTTGGTGTCTAAAAACATAATTGGGGACTCATGTCTTCAGTAGGTTGGTGCCTACTTCATGATTGTAAGTTATTCATTATTTACATGAGGTTGGATTTGGATGGTAGCTCCAAGTAGCTCTTCTCACCATGGTTTTTCCCATTTTGGGTTTCCACGTATATCTAGTGTTCTTTGTGTGAATGTGTGCATTCGTGTTGCTTAATTAATACTTGGTGCTTTGATGTTTTGAGATTCATGTTTGGAGAAGTTATTAATGGTGATTCATGTCGAATTAAAGGGTTTTAAATATACTAATTCACCCCCTTCTCAATATATTGCGCGCCCTTCACCTTTCTCCACAAATATCTAACCTAATTGACTATTTCCCCTTTTTTCTCCTTTACACACCCACCTTTTCCAAATATAAGATAATATCCTAAAAATATCTTAAATCACTCAAAAATCTTCTAATATGGGAAACTCACTTCATTTTTGCAATAAAAATATGAAAACAACATTTTTGAAGATATTTAAATTTCTCATTTTAATTCCAAGAATCCATCTTATAATTTTAAGTGTATTGTTATTTAATAATATTCCCCAATGTAACATATAATTATATGAGAAAATAATAAAAGAATGCAAGAAAACACAAAAAATTATTAGGCTGACATAATAGGGATCTATAATCACATGCAATTTTATATAGCTTCAAAGCTATAAAAATCGTGTATCTTATCATCTCCATACAAAGCAAGATGGGCTATCCACCATTGTATTATACTTGTACTTGCATACTTCATTCACACATTACAACACCTACTTAATATAACAAATAAAATGAAAATTAACCAATCATCAAATAGATCATGTTTTGATAAAAACAATTTAATTAAAATCATTTATCAAAATAATGACAAACCTTCATAGAGTATATATGAGAAACTTAGTTCATTTTTGCAATAAAAACATAAAAATAAGATTTTAGAAGACATTTAAATTTATTATTTTAATTCCAAACATTTGCCTTATAGTTTCACGTGTATTCTAATATTTCAAGAGACTATTTAACAATTTGAATCTCATGCATTTCGAATGTACATGAACTCGTTGCTCTCACTATAGAACGCCTCTTGGTGTAATTATATTCTTCCAAAGTAACAAATATGAATATATGAATAAAAGCATGCAACATTATGCAAACATTTGCTAGGCTAACACAATAGGGGTCCATAATCACATGCGATTTGGATGGGATTTCAAAGGTATAAACATCTCATGTCTTATCATCTCTACATAGAACAAGATGGGTGAACCAACATTATGATTTACTTGTACTTGCACACTTCAATCACATGTTATGTGCATCCACTTAATATGTTTAATAGTAGCTAAAGCTACAACCAACCGATTGATTACTAAATAAATCAAATTTTGATAATTTTTGTTTTGATTAAATCATCTATCAAAATAATGATAAAAAATTATAGAATGAATTCTAGTATACAATTTAAATGAAAATAATGAAGTTAAATACATCATTATATGATTTATCATAAATAATACATATGTATACACACACAAATAAATGAATATACATATATATGTACACACACACACATATATATGCATATACATATATTCATATACATATATATGTATACACATATATGTATATAAATGTATATGCATATATATGTGTATGTACATATATGTACATATAAGCATTTATATATGTATACATACATACACATACACATACACATGCACGTACACATACACACACATATACATACACACACATACACACACACATACACATACCCATACCCATACACATACACATAATATACACATATCTAATTCGATAAGGGGATGGTGATAGTATATTTTAATGATAACATTTATATTAGGTGTTAATTGATTGGATAGGTAGATTGGCTCATATTAAAGGCATTTATATATGTGAAGGTTTGATGGTGATGAGATGAAATGTATTTATGATTATTTGATGCTCTTGTTTGCTATGACTTTTTAACTCAAAGGGTGTTGGTTTTAAGGGACATGTGTTGGAAGATGAGGAAGATAGAGGAGGTTAAGAAGAAGGATGTTGTGTGAGAGAAGAAGGGGGTGTAAGAAGAAATAGAGGGTTTTTGGTAGAAAGATAGTTGTGAACTTCATGGATTTTATTGAGAAAGAAATTTACAATCTAGAGCTTCAACATTAAGCAATACGTATATGGGAATTGGCTAAGGACATTGATGATACTTCCCATGTTGGTATTTAGGAGCCCATGGTGAATCTAATACTTGACCCATGACATACCAAAGAAGGTGTAATATTTTGATGTAGCATAAAATCTTAGCTACCCTTCATTGTTATCTAATGTGGTTGGGTCATATCTTCTCCACGATGATATTGAGATCATGGTCAATCATGTAGAGGTATACTTCAATTGTGTGTTGGAACATCTTCACATGAGTGAATACCATTATATTTTCTTGTAACATGGGGTGGAGGAGATTGTGAAGGGTTTGAATATTCTTCTACTTGAGACAACCATTTCTACATTTTTTTATTACAACTATGACAAGAATCTAGACGAGGTGGTGGAGGTTATTACTTGAGTAAGATTGTCCGCTATGAAAAATATTATGTTAAATCTTGTAATGATTTGAGGAATATGGGTGGATTGAGGCTTGTGTAATATTCCTCAATCCCTTGCTATATTCCTAGTGTGTTTGTACTAGGATGGTGGTTTGTGTTTGGTTATTTGCACTTCTGTTGGGTGCGTATGATTTTATATGGGTTTACTCGATAAGTTGGTGGTTTTTTGTTGATTATATTTCTTAGATTCTCAATTAAGGTAATATTTTATATGTTAATATGATTTTTCTTTGTTTGCATTGGCATCTTATCAATCCCATGTGGTATCTGATGGTTGTGGACCCACGGGTTTCAACTCCTAGCATCGAAGAATAATCGCCTTTCTTGGGCTCCTAGTCCCTTACCAAGTTAATTAACAAAAAAGTATATCTACGTATGCATGTATATACACATATAAGTGCACACACACACACACACATATTGAGTATGAAAAATTAACATTGGTAACCACAATGATAACCAACCAATATAACAAAAAAATACATATCTTATAATTGTCTATGGGCCTTACATCTAACATTAGAAAGAATCAAAATAAATATTGGTGATGTAGAGAGACTATATTTGGAGTTTACTAATTCTACTAACAATTAAACTCATATTATTTTATAATTTAATATTACATCACAATGTTGCATGAATGGTGGTTTATTAATGACATGCACCAAAATTAATGATGGTTTATTGTTGAAGTAGTTTGTATAACATTGAATGTCATATGTATTCAATAACGTAGTATGTAATATGAGTGGATGTGAAATATATAGGGTTATTATTTTTATAATGAATACTTAACACCATCTATACATGTTCAATCAATAATGACTTATTCTATTGAATCATGTATGTTGTGAATAAAATTATTCACGAGGAATGGGCAAGAGCTTGTGGTGCATTGGATGAGTGGTGGCATTGGTGTTGTGGCCACCAGGGCTCAAGTCTTCGGACTTGACTCGTAGCAGTGTTGCTATCGCTAGCGACTGGTTGTGTGGGTTCTTGCCTTGTACCAGACACTTGTGTCTGGGGCCCACTCCCTCGCTGGGCTAGTGTGCTCGCGGGCCTTATGCCCCTGTCAAGCTACCGTGCTTGTGGGAGTGGTGGTTGTTGTGCATCCATGCCGACATGGGGCCCTCGTTTGTGGCCTCACTGGTTCATAGCTCTAGTCAAAAGCATTTACTGATAAAAAAAATTATTCATGAGGAATATTTATATTTTTAGTTTAAATATAACAACTAAGTAGTATTATAGAGCGATGTCTCCGAGCGAAAAGAGGAGTGGGGCTCCAAATTTGAATTCCTCTAGAGATTCTTAAGGTGATGGGTCTACTTTAGAAGATGATGGTGATGATGCGTGAAGGGAGTTGTGCTCGCGACCTTTCCCTTTGGCGTTGGGCCTGCTCTTGGTGTGCTGGGTGCAGTTTGTTTGGGTTGTGGTTTTGGTGGGGGTGATGCTTTTTGTCTTCCCCTAGAGTTTCTTGCTTCTTTAGTGCATTCTGTGGTCTCTCTGTTGTTGACTGTGGGCTCTCATGTCTTCCTTTTTGTTTCAGCTTGCTATGAGTGGTGGCTTTTGATTTGTACCACATGTTGGGGTTTTTTATCGAGCCCTTTCTTTGTTCTTTTTTGGGAGCCAGTTTGTTGTTTTCTAACTCATGGGGGATGCTGGGTGAGTTTTTTTCCTTCCTCCTTGGGTGCTTCTTCTAAGCTACTCCCTGTTATGGGATTGTCGGGTCTTAAGAGGGTTGATCTTATTGTGTACTTTTCTACTGAGACCCTTGCAAAGTGGTGGTATGCTCTCCATTTCACTACTTTGGATTTGTGCTTGGGTTTGGAAGGGGTTGGATTCTTTTCAGTTGTCCTCCATGATGTCTTTGTTACTCATATCCTGATGTTTTTCTTGGTGTTGTGGGTGCACCTTGAGTTTTTTCATTTGGCTAGGCTATGGTCCTTCTTGTTCCTCATGTTCTTGGAGCGGTCAGGTGTTTCCGGTGCTCTATTCTTGGGTTTGAAGTTGTTGGCTAGGCTTTGCTTTAAGGTTTTTCTCTCATCCCAATTGTTCTTTTGGCTTGTGAAAGCGTTGGTTGCCCTCTTCTTTCGAGGGATGTCATCTCGTGACATGATTAAGGAGCTTTTGTTGTTTGCTCTTGTGACTACCTTCCTGTATGGGCTGGCTCATAATGGTATTATGTTGCCTTTGGATTCTAAGTTCACTATTTTTGCAGGATCCTCTACTTTTTCCTTGGACCTTGAGTTTCCTTTAGAGGTGGAGACTTCTCCCATCGAGGTGGAGGCATCTTCTTTTGAGGTGGAGGTGTGTGGTTGGGTCAAGGTTTCTCTCCTACTACTCCTTTTGAGGTGGAGGCCATTCCTATGGAGGTGGAGTGTGCATTTGTTGGAGTGTGGCTACTGTTATGAAACCAATGCTCTTAGTTTCTTCTCCTTTAGAGGTGGAGAGGTAGGTTTGAAGAGTTGGGTGATGAGTTTCATCAATATGGATGATGTTGTTGACTCTTTAAGCTAGTTTCTTAAGTGGTGTGCCTTTCGTAGCCTAACTAATTTAGGTTGTGCTGGCTCAACAATGTTTTGTATGTGTGTTTGGTTTGCTGCTACTTGACTACTATAGGTAGGGTTTGGTGGGTTTAAAGTTGCTGTTAAACCTGGTGTGTGGTGAGGGATTATGATCCCTGTAATCTGGCTATAAGTGGGTTTCAAGTTCCCATCTAAACCTTTTTTGGGTTCAAGATCCCTTGTAAAACTTGGTTGTTTTGGGTTTAAGTCTCCCTTTAAAACCTTTTATGTAGGTGTAGACTTGGGTTGTCATGCTGTTCATTTGGTGGTCTGTTGTTGGTTCGCTGCTAGTTTTCTATGTTGTATTCGTGAGCAACTTGTTCTTCCTTGAGTGGGTTTGGGGTCCTTGTCAAAACCTGATTGTTAATGGTTTCGGGTTCATTCAAAACCTGCTTTTCCCATATAATCAAAACAACTAAGTAGTATTGTATTTTTACTTGCACTAAATGAATCTATAATAAACAATATTATATCCATTTTATGTATAGTAGAATTCTTAAAAAGGTTGTTTAACATGTTCAAAACAAAATGATGGTACATATGTGTGTATAAAATGCGATGTTTTTAGTGAAGAATTGTTTACAATATTTTTTGAAAATCAAGTGTCTCAATTGCATACAAGCATACAAATAATATTCAAAATTATATGAAATATGATTATTAATGCGCAACAACCCTTCACATGACATACTTGACATTAACATTATAGTGTTATTGTGTTTAAAATGAATTTATTTATGCTTTATAGGGGCTAGCCGCCCCCCTATAAGCTGTAGTGTGCCCAGTAAACTTTTTTCACATGACCGATGACACTAAATTTTTTTCATGTGACCGATGATGCTAGCGTGACATGCCCTCCGGTACCACGAGGATGGTGGGGAGACTAGATTATACAAAAAATATAATATTTTTTTTTTTATAACTTGATTATAATTGAAACATGTCATAAAAAACATAAAAATTATTATTCAAAATTTATGTACAAATATATATATAACTTTTGACCGTTTTAAATTATCCACTACCAAAAACAACACCCATAAATACTATTTAATCATAATAAATATCAAATAGTTTTAAACCTATTAACTTAGCAGTAGACGAAATAATTAATCGCCAAAAATGGGACACTCTAACTATTGCTTCTGGCAATACCCTAAATAATTCCACCAACTTTTCTCATCTATGACGACCCCTAATTTTGTATTTAAAATATTTAAAACTCTGTAAATACATGGTTATTCGGTTTCCAAAAAAAGCCATCAAATAAAAAACATTGTAAAATCTTTAGGCTGGTCTCTTTGAACTTTAGACGCCACAATTATCTTCTCTCTGTGGGTTAGTTAAAACCCTTCGAGATTGCAGAAAAGCAGTAAGCATGGCGCAGTACGATCTAACATCAAAGATAGCGCCGCAGCTCGACAGGCACCTGGTATTCCCTCTACTGGAATTCCTGCAGGAGAAGCAGTTATACCCGGATGACCAAATCCTCAAGTCTAAGATCGAACTACTCAGCAAAACAAACATGGTCGACTACGCCATGGATATTCACAAGAGCCTCTACCGCACCGAAGAAGTCCCACAAGGTACCCTCTTTTTTCTTATAATTTGACACTTAAAAAACCCTAATGACTTCTTCTTAGTTATACAATCCCCAGCTCTGTTACCAGAAACGCAACGGCAGGGCTCCGTTTCATGTTCTAACGGGCGAAACGTGGTTTTCGATTCGTACGGCCGTTTCCAGGCCTGCTCTTCCATTTCTCGCCGTCGCAGGGATTTGTTCTCAAAATTTCCCTGAAACTGAACAAAATTTAATCGCAGATAGGGGAGAGGACCCAGTAGTTGAGCACCCTAACTTCGCGCTTCTATTATCCTACGTGGAAATTTCAAATCACTCCCAATTTTTTACAACAGCTTACTTGGAAAGTCCCCTGCTTATAACTAAGGTTTTAGGGCCATATCATCAAATATGATGCCACATCAGCATGTTTTTGTCAAGGTGTCCAAAAAGGCCCAAAAAAAAGTGAGACTAATACATGTGCATTCACAGCATGTTTTATTGAGTGCTGATGTGGCATCACATGATTGGTTGCTTTTTAGATCAAAGGAATACATTTTGTTTAATTATGGGTAGTCATCATCAACACTAACAACTTTAAAGTCACAACCACTGATCCAATATTGATAAAAATATTGGACAATGATATCAAGTTTCAACAAATACTATCACAACTATTGAAACATGCTCAAGTACTGGGTCCTCTCCCCTATAGGGCCTTTGTGAAATAAAATGAAATGAATGAGATTTAATTTCATTTCAAGTTTTTGCATGTATTATTGAAACGCTTTGGCAATGCAAGATACCGAGAGATAGGAATTTTCAAGGGATGAAAAAGTGTGAAGCTTCCATATTATTCAACTGTAAGAAATTCTTTCTGAAAGTTTTGTCTTTTTTTTATTAATGAATACTGAAAAATAGGAGGGCGAAAGTGTTTTTGAAAAGGGTTCGACCACTTTTTAATTGAGCTCTCTTAGAGATTTTTGGAGGTAAATGTGTAGTCCATCAAGGAGGTCAAACTATATAGCAAACAAAATTATAGAAAAATAATATTATGAATTAATTTTAATTTGTATGCATATTTGTTTAATTTACAGGCAATGGAGAGTAAACTTAGTCATAGAAAAATAGTATTAATTTTAATTTTAATTTGTATGTATTTATTTATGTGGGATGAATATTTTAATAAATATAATTTTTTGATATATATATATATATATATATATATAATCCGTTTCTTTTATGCAATTTTTAAAATATTTTGTTTCTCATCATGTTGTTGTTGTTGCAGTTCCCATTTCTCATTTTTGGTAACATAGATCCCTAATGACAACTTCAGTCCTTGTAATGGGTTTAAACCCTCTATAATTTGGTTTGTCTTTTTCCTGCTAGGTAAGTTTTCAGTAAATTTTTTTCTTTTGGGTAAACTTTGGGCGAAGTTTTTCTTTTGGGTAAATTTTTGGGTGATTTAAAAAGATAAATTCTCTTTTCTTAAATTTGTTCTTTGGGGGCAAGTTTTTGGGTGAGGCTGTATTCTGGGTAAGTTTTGGGTGAGGTTTTAGGTCACCTTATTGCTATTTAAGCTTCAGCCCGTGTATCTACCAAATTCTTACCATTTGTAAACATGGGTTGTAAATCTGGTTATGCACTAATGTACCTAACGCTGTTGCAGCACAGCCCCGCCAGATATCTTGGATTCATGGCTACCTTATTGTGTTGAGAGGGATTTGAATCTGGGCTACTCATGCTCTTTTAAACTATTACACTCCATTGCTAGTAACCAAAGATACTTGGGCCCTTTTTAGAAAGCATATAAATTCTCAAGTTTTATGTGGGTTGAGATTGTGGGTTTGTTATTGTAAACTATTGCGTCAACTACGTCTCATCCTTTTAGGTTTGATGTTTCATTGAGATTTGGCATTTGCCAACTAGTGGTCACAAGATTAAGCCCTATTGTTAGAATTGTGAAAAACCACAAAACCACGAGCCAAAGGATCAAACAATGAACAAAGACACCTTCCATGCAAGAGATCTGCAAACAATATGTGCAATATTCCTCAACAAGAAAAAGCTACAAAATGAACCTCAAGAAACTTCAAGGAAAACAAAAGTCCTCAAAGGTTGAGAGTTCGAGGGAAAAGAGTAAATTTCAGATAGATAATACAATGAGGGTTGAGTGCTATATAGGAACAACCTTAAATGGTAAAGGGACTAGATTAGGACAAGTGTCAACATCACATGCAATGAGACGAAATGATCTAATAATAGCTTACTTTAGTTAACATAGAAAAACACTTAGTTAACTTAATAAAGAACTCCTAAGTTTAGTTTAAGTGCATGAGAATAAATTAAACTAATAATCAATTAAAGATTAATTAATTATTAGCTAATGTATGATAACTCTAACACCCCCCTTAAGATGAACTTAGGGAGTAGCTTAAAACCCTAAAAAGAAAGAATGCATGATGGGTCTTGACAAACAAAGTTTGGTGAGGTACCTATGTACAAACAAAAGAATCTCTCATAATTGGAGAGAAAGAGAAAACCGCATGGGAAAAACTCCTCTCCAAAAGAGAGAAAGGCGATTGAAGGATTGAAGAAGCCTCCAAATCAGGGTGAAGGACTAAGAAGCCTCCAACCAAAACAATGTCCCAAAAAGGAGGAACATGTAGAACATTGCTAAAACACGAAGAAGCGTAGCTTGCTGTCAAATGTTGACTAGTATAGTGTTGAAATGAAGAACCTCCAGAAATAGGAATGCAAGAGTGTCCATATGGGGTAAATGATCCATCTCACCAGAATGCATGTAACCAACCGTTGATGTATGTTGCATTCAAAAGTACATAGGAACAAGAACTAGATACGTAGATCACTTCAACCTGAAACTAAAGAAGCATTAGCATCAATAGTAGAACTCCCCCCCTGCCCCTCGCCCTCAATAATGCTAAAAAGGGAAAGCCATGATAGGTACACTTAAATTGTGTGAAGCCAAGAAGTGCATGTAGGAGAAACAACCTTCAAATAGAAGGGTGTGCAAACTAAGGCACACACGCATGAGGCAAGAATCATTAGGATTCACTGCTATTGTGGAAGGGACACTCACTTGAAAAAGGTGTGATGGCAAACCAAAAGAAAACATCAACCCCCCTATGGCACTTTATATCATAGTGCGAATACAAAAGGAAAAATAGGATGTGCAAAATCACCAAAAAATATACACTAGAATGACAATTTATCTCAATGCGTTTACCAAAAAGAATGTGCATGAAAAAGATGTCTACAATGTCCAAATGGGACAAAATATTGGAAATACATATAGAATAGCCAAAAACGAGTCATCCCACGCAAACTAAAAGTTTTTAGGAGCTAAGACATCCAAGTAATTCACCAGAGTGCGAAAACAGAAAGACCTGAATAAAATGTACTTGGAGAGCAATTTGGAAAAAGTGCATGGATGGCTGTGAAGAGCTTTGAAAGATGGTTCCAATGCCATTGGAATTGCGTAAAATGGAGAAATTGGTCAAAAGTTACAAGCTTAGGACTGAAAATAGCACCTCTGATTTCAATAGGTTGTAGAATGCACTAGCAACAAAAACAGGTGATGAGACTCATACCATTGGAAAATCGGTGGAACCAACTTTTTGACTATATCTCGTTTGCCCAAATTCGATACCATATGCCCAAGTTATGGCCAAAACAAACAGACACCCTTTAGGGCACAAAGGGGTCTTGAAGGGGCCATTGCCAACTGGCCATATGACTGACATGATGTTGATGTTAGCATCCATACAAATGACGTCATGTTGAGTCAACAAGAATATTTGGAGAATATTCCCTTGGCCCAAAAAAACCGGTCCCCGAAAAACTTGTTGGAATTTTTTTTTCGCAATCGAGAAATTATGTAATTGCCAGAAAATCATTTTGACGCGGTAAATAAATTGCAGGTCACTGGGAAAATATGCGGTTGCTAGAAACCATGCTAGCAAAATTAGCGGCATCGAAAAATTTTTGGAGGTCGTTGGATTGTGAAACTCGTTGCTTGGGGGTTTAAAAAGGTCGGCCACCGCACGGCTGTGTGGTAGCCGCTGGTGGCTATAAAAACCGCCGGTTGGCCAACACATGTTGGTGACGGCAGGCATGGGCTCGCAGGGCCTGCAATATGCAGGTACCCTATGGGTACTAGCAATAAATGCGACCTTCTCACAAAATATCTGCCCCCACAAATAATAAATCCTCCACTTTTCTAAAAAAACCTTGCATTTTTTTTAATGATTTTGTAAAATTTCTAAAAATAAAGAAATTTAAAAAATCAGGTTGACCTTTGATTTAATAACTTTTGCCTCAGAAGCACCTGACGCCGAAATAGGGCAAATTTGTAGTCAAAATTCTTGGAATTGGCTTCCTGAATCCAACGGCGAGGTCCTTTTCACGCCAAAATGCACCAAAATCGTAGCTACCCTTTGAATTAAAAAAAAAAAAAGCTGCTTCAAACCCTCACAAATTTGACCTCAGGAGTCTAAATCAGGCCAAACAAAAGGCTAATTTGAATTTCTCTACAATTTTGAATCCAATGGAAGACTCTGTTTTGGTTCTAGGTGCACCAAAATTCGCCTACCTCCAAAATTTGCAAAAAAAACAAAGGGGATTCTAGATTTGAAGATTGTAACCCTTGTTGAAAAAAATAAGCCTCATAAATCGAGAAGGGGTTCGTTGAATCCACGCTCTGATACTATGTTAGAATTGTGAAAAACCACAAAACCACGAGCCATTGGATCAAACAATGAACAAAGACACCTTTCATGCAAGAGATCTGCAAACAATATGTGCAATATTCCTCAACAAGAAAAAGCCATAGAATGAACTTCAAGAAATTTCAAGGAAAACAAAAGTCCTCAAAGGTTGAGAGTTCGAGAGAGAAGAGTAAATCTCAAATAGATAATACAATGAGGGTTGAGTGCTATATAGGAGGAGCCCTTGAAATGATATTCAATATTTGTTATTCGTTATTCTATATTTACAAAAGGAGAGGAATACTCCTTATAAAGAAAATTACAAGACAATGTTTCTAAAAGGAAACAATCATTAACTAAAGCAAACTAAAGCAATTAACTAAAAGATGCTAAAACAAACTAAAGTATAAATAGAAGTTACTAAAAGCTAACTAAGTTAACTAAAAGTAAACTATTGACTAACTAAAGCTAAGATGACCATTAAATATTACAATTAATACTTTAATACCCTCCCTTAATGGTCATCCTACAAACATAAACCAAGTTTATCCATGATCTTCTGGAAACATATCATTGATGACTGATAGTTGGAGAAGCATAACCACCTCGCGATTATTGGTTCTTTCCCATAGAACAATCAAATCTAGACAACGACACTCAAAAATTGTGAGCTTCCTTTGCTTCCAGGTATTATAACTTTTTCCATTGAACCTTTGTGTACTTTCCAACATGACGTTTTTCAAAGCAGCCATCCCTCCCGTTTTCCAAATGCCCAAAAAAGAGGTAAAGTTTGTGATTAGTTGGCACGAAACCTTAGACAATCAGTTGGCACAACTCTCACGAGTTTTTTTTTTAAATCGTTTAAAAAAAGCTCAGGAACAGCAAGATTTTTTCCAGAAAAGACCTTAAAAAAACTCTAAAAAAGCAAGACTTTTTTACAAAAAAATCTTCAAAAAACTTTGAAAAAGCAAGATTCTTTTGGAAAAATCTTCAAAAACCTTTGAAAAGCAAGATTTTTCAAACAAATCTTCAAAAACTTTGAAAAAGCAAGAATTTTTCAAGTAAAATCTTCAAAACTGCTGAAAATGCAAGATTTTTCAGAAAAAAAATTCAAAAAAATCTTCAAAAATCTTTGAAAAAACAAGATTTTTTAATTTTTTTTATATGTATTTGAAAAAATCTTCAAAAACTTTGGAAAAGCAAGATCTTTTCAGAAAAAGTAGAGAATCCCGCACTAAATTCTTCAGCCACGAGTTGCCTTTGAAAAAAATCTGCGAAAATCCACTTCAAAAAATCCACGATCTCTTGCAAAAGAAACCTTCAAATCTACTTGGAAATCTTAACAAAATCTTCTGCAACAAACCCTTCAAAAATCGGCTTCAAAAACCCTTCGATTTCCAAAAAATCGGTTCACAAAAATTCCTTGATTTTTATCTTTAAAAAATTGGCAAAAAAACTTTACGAATTTTTATAAAAAAATCTGTCAAAAATATATAAGAAATTTCTAAAAATTCCTTAGGAAAAAATGAATTTTTATTACTAAAAAATTTGCCAAAAAAGTTCAAGCCTAAGCTTTGATACCATGAAATGATAATTGATATTCGATATTTATTATTCTATATTTACAAAAAGAGAGGAATATTCCTTATAAAGAAAATTACAAGACGATGTTTCTAAAAAGAAACAATCATTAATTAAAGCAAACTAAAACAATTAACTGAAAGATGCTAAATCAAACTAAAGCATAAACTAAAGTTACTAAAAGCTAACTAAGTTAACTAAAACTAAACTATTGACTAACTAAAGTTAAGATGACCATTAAATATTACAATTAATACTTTAATAACCTTAAATGGTAAAGGGATTAGATTATGACAAGTGTCAACATCACATGTGATGAGACAAAATGATCTAATAATAGCTCACTTCAGTTAACATAGAAAAACACTTAGTTAATTTAATAAAAAACTCCTAAGTTTAGCTTAAGTGCATGAGAATAAATTAGACTAATAATCAATTGAAGATTAATTAATTATTAGCTAATGCATGATAACTCTAACACTTATGACCCAATTTTTCAGTGTTTTTATCATAGTTGCTATTAAATTCTATTATAAAAACATGGATTGCATCACTTTCCCATACTCACAATTTCTGGTGATTACACATACATATAAAATAGTCGTCTCTTTATTCAGTTACTTGTGTACCTTAATATAATTTTTCTCCCTTCCCAGTACTGGTACTGGTACCCTGTGTGTCATGGTAAACATGGTTTTTATTCTCATATACATTCTATCTGCTAATACGAGTAAAAACCCTAGTAATGCATTCACTTGCAGAATAAACAACTTAAAACACTTTGTTTTAGAATATAAAGTGTGGAAATTTCCAGCTTTCCTATTGGTTAAGACAGTGAATTGTTTGCACTAAATTATTATCATTATTATGCTAGGTAAATCTTAGGTGAGGTTGTGGGTCAACTCTAACATGGTCTGGGGTTAGCTTGGATGAACATCATATTCCTATGATTTGTAACTATTTGTGACTCTTGAATCTAGCCTGCATTCATTGTGCTATTATCTTTCTGCATATCTGGTGGAGTTACAAGTCATCTTGTTGCAACGGGGGCATTTGGACCCTGGTAATGCTCTAACAAATGTACCCCATTACCTTTAGACCTACACCCCTGGGCATGCAAATATGTAAATATTTTCTGTTTGCAGGACTGTGAACTGATTGCTGTAAATTATTGTGATTATATCATTTTTTCTTAAAGTTTAACTGTTGTGTTTTGAACCGCCATAAGTGATCTTGATTTTAAACCTCATGGGGAGATTTTCAATTTTGTCACTTCTAGATGAAGTGACATACTATAGTTGTTGGTTTATTATACATGTAAATCCAAATATTCAGTGTGTTGGGACTGCGCATTTATTTTTGTTAAGTTATTTTGTGGGTCACATTATTTTCTGTTAAATGTTTGATGCTGTATGGCTGATTGCTATTCTTCAGTTTAAATTTTTAGTGGAAAATTTGACAGAGCCACGTTGTAAATATTAGAAAAAAGCAGGAAAAGAGGGACAAGCTTCCAAAATGGAAACAAAGACTTAGCATGGTTTGTTTTTAAATATTTTGCAGAAATGACAGACAGGCGTGTTGAAGTAGTTGCAAGGCTTAAGTCCTTGGAAGAAATGGCTGCACCTCTTATTGGTTTTCTTCAGAATCCCTCACTTGTTCAGGAGCTTCGTTCTGACAAGCAATACAATCTCCAGATGCTCAATGATCGCTATCAGGTAGGATGTTCATTACTGTTTGTTTTCTCTTTACTTCAAAATCCATTTGATTCAGAAACATTAAATAGTAGATTTAAGAAGTATTAAAGATATGCTTTATATATGGAGGATACTACCACATTAACGAATTTGGCCCCCTTAGCTCCTTCCCCTGTACTGGAATTGTACTGGAGTTGCCAAAGCATGACCCACACCATAATTCTTGGGGATGATTCCAGGGCATATTCTGGAGAATTTTCTGTATTTCCATAGCATTTCTGAGGGTTAGCTTTTACTCAGTGTATTATACTTAAATCAACATCAACATATTGATATATATTAGTTTGGTTTAAGTGTCAGATTTTATCATGGTATCTGTTCCATTTTCATTTTGAGCTGATGATGCTGAAGGCCCAAACTCTTTAGTTTTAGTGGGTTGTTGTCATTGTATAGTTGTCTCTGCTCTGTCTTACCACTAGACCATGATCTCTGGACATTTGTTCAACATAACTTTATTTTTGCTAAACTTTTATGATATTATATTACAAGTTTGAAAATATCATCAATATATTGTTCTCAAAGATTCAGGGTTCAAAACTCCTTTCCAGATTCTCCTTTCCAGATTTCCTAGCAAAGTTAGCAGTAAATTATTGGGCATAGTAAAACCCCAGACGTCATGATAACATTTGAAATTATTTATAAACCTTCTAAAAGACTACAATGTTCAACATAATTTCATGTAGCAACAATGTTATTTAATTTTTACAAATTAGTTTTTGTATTTTTATAAAAAATCACATACAACAGAAGAGGTGCAGTAAACCTTTGCAACCTGGAAATTTCACTGTGCAAACCAGCATGTCGAAAATGGGGTTTTTTCTGATATGACATTGAAGAATATTTGTCTGTGTTGATCCTCTATCCTATCATCTACTTGAAACGTATTGCCAAGCCAAAATGACTAAAAGCCAAGCACAACCTGCATATCTAGTAAGCTAGATGAGACAACATATTTTGTTTATTAGATAACAGATTGACACTATGACCATATAATTCTAAAATGACTGGAAAAAATTACTTAGGCACAAAGATAGCAGTGAGTAATGTAGATCTACAATAACACAAAAACATTGATTGTGGATACCTGGACGTCCTTGTAAATTTGTACTGAAATGTACTTGCAATTGTGGAGGGTTTGAAGTAATGATTCTTAAATATTAGTTTGTTAATTGCACTGACATTGAAAAATATGACCTTATAATGAAGTAGCTTGTTATACATGATGACAAAATAATGATGCATAGGTTCACTGTTGATGTTAAAGGCAGCGTCGGGCTTCTACTTCCAGCCCAGTTCAATCCATGAAGGGCAATTTAAATGGTAGCCTAACGGCTATTTAAATTGCAAAGACATAAATTAATGAAGAGGCGCTTCATTATGAAACATTAATTAATATTTAATTATTGCTAATATGGCCGACATCTTGAAGATATGAATATGTGAAGAGCTGTGATTTCCTTGAGGCCGACTTCATGTTTTATGGAGACGTGATCTTTGGTGAAGGCCGACAAGAAGTATTGAAGAGTCATGTCCTCTCCTTCCCTCTTTTATAAATGATCAACGCTCTTTCATTGCTAGACATATTCGATATTCATCATAGTTCGATTATCATTCTTGTGCGAATTCATTGCATTGGTTGTATGTTCCAAGTGCGATTTACTTCAAGGGCAGATTGATATATTGAAGAAGGCAGATTGTAGCATTGAAGGAGGCTGAGTTTGTTATCAGCAAGAAGCTTTATATTAGTTCTGTTTGTGCATCAGATTGTGATGCCATTCTTGGTCTATTTATAGGCCTCATTGTAAAGGAGACTTTTGTTTATCATTCAATATATAAGTGATATATTGTTGCTGGGTTTTTCTCCCTCAAGAGGAGGGTTTTCCCAGGGTATATGCTGTGTTATTGTGTCTGTTTTTTGAATAGAATTCTGCTTATCTAATCTGATCATAAAAACTAACATTCACACTACTCTATTATACTGTAGGCTGGCTGTTGATACTAGCATAGCAGCAAAATCCTTTTGGGGAAAAAATCAGCAAACCAAAAGTATAATATTTTTTCAAAAAATTCGGAAAAAAATGTATCAAAATACTAGAAAAACCTAAAAAAGAAGAAGAAAATTTACTATTTTTAATTTCAAGGCATTTCAACAGCATAGAGATATAGAGAGAATAAAAATGAGTGCAAGGATCTAGGGTAGCAATTCCTAGCATGGTCGAGGGGCAATGCTTCTCACGAGGGTCTAAGTGCAGTTCCCTGAGGGGTAATGCTCTTCACAGGGGTTTGGGGGTAGCGCCCCCAATAGGCTGAAGGGGCAGCACCCCTAGCACGCTCCCTATTATGACAGAGAGCAGGGTTGAGGGGTGGAGTATCGCCACCAAGTCTAATTTTTGAAACCACACATGCCTTCATGGGGCATGCTATTTTTCTTAATTTTATCACTTTTAACCAAACCCCAAGACTCTTCCAAACCTTTCAAAAAACACTTGATTTTCACACATTTACATTTAAATGTTGGCAAATTTTTATTCATTTTTTAATTGATAATTATATAAGAAAATCATTATGGCTTTTAATTATAATATTATAAACATATAAGATCCAAAAACCCTAACACACCCTACAAACAAAACATTTGGAGTTGATGAAACCTTCATGAAATTAAAATCCCACGATTATGCTTCATATAAAGTTTATTCAATGGCATAGAGACTAAACCCCATGTAGGTAACAATTAACCAAAAAAATGAATATTGACGAATGCCACTAGAGGTTTTCAAACAAGATAAAATGACTTTAAATAAACAACAAAAATTAAGTTGCCAGTCCTCATAGGAGAACAAGTAGGGGTTTGGGGCCTCAAATATGAATATGAATTCATATATATTTATTAATAGTATTATAAAATATATCATTTTATTAATTATATCCATAGAAGCATGGAGTTTCTTGATGAGGGGATGGGAGAATGAGTTTCGGGGATGGGGGACCAAGGGCCTAAGTTTGGGGACAGCAGAGGGATGGTGGGGGAAAGATGGTGCGGGGGTGGTGGGTTGGTGATGCAAATATATAGTACTTGAAAAACTAGTTATAAAAAGATGTGTAAGAAATAAGTATATGAAGTACAAAGGAAACTTTGGCATACCAAGTAAAGTTTAAACTACTAAACATAAGAAAAACACGAGAATGATTACATGGAACATTAACAATGGTGGGTGGAGGTTTGGGAGCAAATCCCCTAGTAGGGTCAAAGGGTAGTGCCCCTCATGGGAGTTTGGGGGTAGAGCCCCTAGCGGGGTCAAGGGGTAGTGCCCTTGATGCGATCTATGCCGCGATATAGGGTGGGGTTGAGGGGCAAAGCCGTTGCCACCAAACCCAAATTAAGGCCTTTAAAACCACATAAACCTTCATGGTGAATGCCATTTTCACAATTCTATCACTTATTTTTTGCAACACCAAGTCCTTACTATTCTGAAACTTAGGAGTGACATTATATTAATTTTTAAAATCTTAAAAAAATTATAATTAATTATATATATTAAATTAAACAACTTTTATTAAAATCGACTTCAAAATGTTGTTTTTCAACAAGATATATTTGTCCTGCCTACAAGCGATGAGCGGGAGCGGAAATTTGAATTCGGGAGAGGGTTCGGTGGATGGAGGTTCTGAAACGGATGAGGAAGATGACGAGGATGATCTATTTGGTAGTGGTCTGTCTTCTTTCCTCGTTCGACTCTTTCTTGTGTTTGCTGGAGGCCTGTGCTGTTGTTGGCGGGTGGATGTGGGCACCCTTCTTAGCTGT
This sequence comes from Sequoia sempervirens, assembly GCA_007258455.2. Classification (NCBI taxonomy): domain Eukaryota; kingdom Viridiplantae; phylum Streptophyta; class Pinopsida; order Cupressales; family Cupressaceae; genus Sequoia; species Sequoia sempervirens. The sequence continues at coordinate 106,585 of VDFB02265595.1, forward strand.
GGCGCTGCTTTGTGATCCTTAGCTTGAGACTCTTGCCTGCTCTTGTTGCGTGGGATTATTTCTTTGAGGGCATTGGTTCTAGAGGGGGTGGTGGATCTTTTTCTCTCCCCCCTATTTCTGGCTTTTGCGCTGCCTTGTGTGGTGCTTCTTTTGCAGGTTGCGTACTCTACTGTCTCTTTTGGGAATGCCTACTATTGGGAGCTGTTTTGTTGGTCTATGGCTCGTTGGTTGGGGATGCTGGTTGTGTGCTTTTTCTCCCTTCTCTGGTAATGGTTCTAAGCTACTCCTTGTCATGGGTTTGGGTCTCAAGAGGGTTGTGCTCATTGTTTATTCTTCTACTGAGACCTCTTTGGAGCTGCAGTATGCTCTCCTTTTTGCTGTCTTAGTTTATTACCTGGGTTTGGTGGGTGATGGCTTCCTTCCGGTTATTCTCAATGATGTCTCCTCTGCTCCTTTTTTGGTGTTTCTTTTGGAGTTTGGGTTTTGTTTTGCTGGGCTTTGGTCCTCCATTTTCCTATTCTCTTTGAAGCAGCTGGGGGTTTCCTTTGCTCTGTTTTCAGTTTTGAAGCTGCTGGCTGGGCTTTGCTATAAGGTTTCTCTATCATCCCAGTTCTCTTGGCTTATGAAAGTTTTGGATTCACTCTCCTTTGGAGTGTTGTCCTCTCTTGTGGAGGTTATGGAGTTGTTTTGTTTGATGATGTCCCCTCTGTCGAAGGCTCTTATGGTTACCCCCTTGTGTGGGCTGGCTTGGATTGGAGTTTTTCTACCTTTGGATTCTAAGTTCATTGTTCTTGCAGGAGTTTCTGCCTTTTCCTTGGATCTTGAGTCTCCTTCAGAGGTGGAGGCTTCTCCTATTGAGGTGGAGGCATCTTATTTTGAGGTGGAGGTGTGCTTCTAGGTTAAGGTTTCTCTCCCGCAACTCCTTTTGAGGTGGATGCCATTCCTATGGAGGTGGAGTGTGTATTTGTTGGAGAGTGGATCCTTCTGTGATAACAATGCTCTTAGTTTCTTCTCTTATAGAGGTGGAGAGGCAGGGTTGTCAAGTGCGGTGGTGAGTTTAATCAGTATGGAAGATCTTGTGGACTCTTTAACTCAGTTTTTTAAGCAGTGTATCTCTTTTGGAATGATTCGTCCATATTATTTTGCTTCTTGCTTGGAGCAGCCAGGCTGTGATAGTTTGGTTTAAGGTCCCTGCCAAAGCCTTGTTGTAATGGATTGTTGGTCCCGTCAAAACCAAGGGGTTCAAGATCCATGTAAAATCTTGGTACTTTGTTGGGTAGTTTGCTGGCTAATGGCTGGTTGAATCTTTGTTTTGCTACTGGGTGTTATTGACTCTATTCTTTGGGCAGCTTGATCATCTTAGTTTGGGTTTCGGGTCCCTTCAAAACCTCCTGTTAATGGTTTCGAGTCCATTCAAAACCTGTTGTTAATGGTTTCGGGTCCATTCAAAACCTGTTTTCCCCCAATCAAAAACAATAATATTTTATAAAATTCAAAATATATACACCATATCTTCACTATATATGACTCAATTCTATTGTTTCACCACTTGCACATTTGGAATCCTTGGCATGAACCATTGAAACTAGCACCTGTATTGCACCAAGGAAACAGAGGATCGAAAAAGTGTCGCCAAATGCCCAAAGACCTTCGGTAAATCAGGAAAGGAGTTTCATTTGTTTTTAGATGTTAAAACGACATCCTCTTGTCATATTTTTGCTAATAGAAGTGTAAACCCTACCATATATCTTGCACAAAAAAGAATTCTGTAAAAAAATACATTAAAATTTTGCATAAACTTTACTGCGTGGTTAAAAAGAAGGAAAAAACTAAAAACGTGTGGGTATAAACCCCACTAATGACAAAATTCATCAAACATGTGTATATTTTTGTGATTTAATTGTGATTAATCTCAAAAAAGGGGCCAAACGTTGGAAAATGGTCAAAATTGTGGGTCAACGAATTCTATATTCAAAATCATGAGTTTTTGGGGGAAAAAGTTGACATTTCAAAAGTTCTGTGATTAATTTTGTTTTTTGCGATTTTTGCTTCTATGGATACAAGCGTTACCAGACTTGGTAGCAGATTGGCGAGTTTGAGGAATCTTGGGCAGATCTGCCCTCTAGTTTTTCAAACCAGGTGAGATTGGTAAATTCAATGGTTTTAGGTGGACTAGCAAGTTCCACTAGAGACACTTGTTTGGCCAAAAAAGCAGTTAAAAACTGTGAAAGAAATAAAAAAACCCTTAAAACTGGTGTAAATTCTAGATCTAAAACACATGTGACATAAAACACAAAGTGCACCACACAAACAAACACATGAAGCAAAACAAAAACACACAAGTGATTTTGGAGCAGCAGCACACAAACAACAACAAATTGCATTTGATGAATTTGGAGCAGCCCACAACAAGTTTGGTTCGGTCCATAGTGCATTAGGAGGTAGCAAATTTGAAGAGTAATGTCTTTCTTTTCCATTTTACTACCACATTTTTCTTTAATCTTTTTTCTGTTTTAAGTTCCTATTATGGAACAAGATTATAAAAGAGGGAAAAATAGAGAGAATTCACCCTCTTCATTCTTTCCCCTTCGTTTCTTTTTGGTTTTTTGTTGTAATCCATTCTTTTTCTCATCTCTCTATGACTTTTAATCTACAAACATGAAAAATAGTCCACATTTTTTGTTGCAACACATGTGAATCATCATAATGACGACTCAAATAAGAAAGGACCCTTGTTGTGAATATGCTGCCCCATGTGCGAAGAAAATAGAATTGGTGTGCAATTATTGCAAAACCAAACTTAATTATGGAGGCACTAATCGCCTAAAATTTCACTTTTCTTGTATACTTGGTTGATATGGTTCTTTTTGCATTCATCTCACAAACTTTGCCTAAAGTGGTGTAAGAGACACAAACTTAGTTAGATACCTTTAAGGAGAAAAATGGTCATAGATGAGGGACAAAGAGAATAGATGATAATCATGGCTATGTAGACACCATTACTTTCAAAATTCCTTCGTTTCCTTTGAGTTTGAGCAATAGTGTTGGCCTTAGGGTTCACAAACCAGAATTTGATTCCTATATTGTACCACACACTTTCTAGGTTCCAACCATTGCCTGAGGCTATGGGTTGTAATAGAGACTATAATGCCCCCTTTCCATTAATTCATCTTGGAGCGAGCCATAAGTCCATTACTTTAATTTTCTTGATGGGTTGGAGGAAAAAAGCAATAAAAAGGGCTTACAGTTTGTGAAAATTAAATTTTGTCAATTTTTGATAATTTTTAATGGCCTTTTCTGCTAAATTTTGTCAATTTTTGATAATGCATTATGGAAGTTACAAATTGACATTTCCAAGAGGATATTTATGTAATCAAAGTGGAGGCTCTGAGTTATGGTGGCATTTTGACTTGAATACCATTTACTATTTTGTAAATGTAGTTAGATTGTGTTGGATTTGGGCTCTCCTTTGTGCCATAAAATGAGGTGTGTAAGGCTGTTAGAAGGGTCTCCTTTTTTGTTGTTATATTTCTACATTACCCCTTGAATCTTGAAACCAAAGGATGAAATCCCCTTGGCTCCCTTTGGCAATCTCATCTAAGGGTTGCAATTGTGTTGAAGATATTCTTTTTCTTCATTCTTGATGAGTGTATGGTGGTTTGCCACAGTTGTATAGAGTACATAGTCCAAAACTTGCAAAACACATTTTCTAAGAGGGAAGAAAGAGTGGGGCCAAAATATTATTCTATGGAGGAGCTTGACTGATTATTTGGAAAATATCAGGGAAATACATTTGGCATTTATTTGGAGTTAGTGGGAGAAAGCTAAGCAAAGAAGACGCCAAAGAAATAATCAAGATGACAGTAGAAAGGAATTGAAGCATAAAGTAAACAAATTAATGACACTTACATTTGATGGCACAAACAAGATCTTTGCTAGGGCTTGGTTGCAAAATTTGTAGACATATTTTACACTTAGCCCCATGATTGATGAAGATGTGTTTTAGTTTATTACCTTGCACTTGGAAGGTGTAGAATATGGTTGGGAGCAATCATGGCCTCACCACAGAAGGGCATGACTTTGTGTAGACTTTTGAAGATTTCAGCCCAAGGTTGTTGGACAGATTTGAGTAGAAGGATGAGGAAGAGTATTTTAGAGAGCTAGCTAGAGTTAAACAAAAAACCTTGGTGGATGTGTATATGGTAGAGTTCCAAAGAGTTGTAATCATGTTACCAAATATTTCAAGAGGAGGATTATTTTCCTCTTTGTGGAGCGCTAATTTGAGCCTCTTAAGGGCCCAGTTATGGCCTTTGCACTGTTTTCATTGCAAGAAGCTACGAGGAGAACCTTGACACTTGAGCCATTTGTGTTAAGGAATAAGCTTACATCATAGTCAAAATTACTCACTACTAGATTCTAGAAGGGAAATTTCTAAAGGGTGGGTTAATTTCATAGCCACAAAAGACTATACAATAACAATTTTTACAACAAAGAAGATGGATGACATTACCAGAAATGAACTTAGGAGAAAGAAGTTGGGTTTCACTTGTAGAGAGCCATGGGAACTTGACCACAAATGCCTTGGCAAGGGCCAAATACATGGCATAGTGGTGGTGTTTGATGAAGAGAATGAGCCTGAAGAACTAGTATCAGAGCTAGCCATAAAGGAGCAAACCATAGAAGATATCAGTAGCACAAAGATAATAGTGACACTCCTAAAACTCTTAGAGGAGCACCATGGTATGACCCATTTAGAGTTCATGGGGTATTATTTGGGCAATGGATTATCATGTTGATGGTTAGGGTGGCCACCCATGATTTCATTGATGAGAGTTTGGTGACTAAGAGGGGATTGAAATTGAGGATTTTTTAGGGTTCAATGTTATTGTTGTAGACAACTTCACAATCCCTTGTACAAAGATCATGCAACAACTCAAACTAACCCTTGGTGACAATGAGGTATGCGACTATTTTTAGATTGTGGGGATAGTGGAAACAAATATGGTTTTGGGAGTGTATTGGTTGTATTCTCTTGGCAAATTCTTTCAAAGCTATCCATACATGGAGTTGAAGTTCGAATCTTAAGGAAAAGATGTGACTCTTAGACGTATGCATAGGGGGTCATCACAAGTAATAACAACTAAAAGTTTGGAAGGAATATTCTACTAGGGACAAGTTGCATGGGCAACTATTTGATTAGTGATGAAGAGCATTCTTACTATTTCATCTTCTATTAAGTAACATAGTTATTATGTTGATATTCAAATTCTTTTGAATAAGAATATGATGGTGTTTAGCAATATGCCTCCAAGATTACCACCAAATAGAGGATTTCAACATATCATAGAGTTAGAACTAGGCACTCAACTTGTTACACTCACTCCTTACCACCACTCAAGGACATATAAAGAGGAGATAGAGAAGGCTACTAAGAAATTTCTTAAAATGGGCCACATTAGACCCAAATCAAAATGCCCTTTGTTTCACTAGCGGTCCTTGTAAAAAAAATGATGGCACCATAAGAATGTGCATATATTATAGAGCCTTGAAATAGAGGACAATAAAAAAATAGATAACCTATTCCTATGATGGATGAGCTAATTGATGAATTGCATGTGGTTGTTTATGTTCAAAGATTGAGTTGAGATTGGGCTATAATCCTTGCCACAAGGAGGATTTGTAGAAAATGGATTTCGAATGTCATTATGGGCACTTTTAAGTTTTTGGTCATGTCATTTGGTTTGACTAATGCGCCAAGCACTTGCCAATCCATGATGAATCAAATATTCAATTGTCAATTGAGGAACTTTGTTTAGTATTTTTTGATGACATTTTGATATATAGCAAGACATAGGAAGATCATTTGAGTCACTTGGAAATGGTCCTTGAATTTTAAAGCAACAGGTAGCTGATCCCACAATAGCGTGTCCTACTTTTTGGCCTAAGTGGGATGGTCAAAATCAACATTTTTTTAGCATTTTAAAATTTGTGCCAGTTATAGAGAACAAATGGTCTAGAATTTAAGGATGATGTAAACTGATGAGTTGTGACATTTTCTTTGAAGATTGAAGTTGTAATTTTTAATTTTGTTTAAAAAATTATTTCTATCATTTATTTATTTATTTTGCAATCATTTTTTTTCTATTTTTTATTGACATTATTAAATAACACATAACTTTCACTACAAATAAAAACATTTTGGAATTTCATGGAATTAGATCTTTAACTTCAATCAGTACTGCACTAATATTTTTGGTGTTTTTTTGTTAAATATTTTATTTATTATTACTTTTTGAATTAGTACTAACAATAATTTCAGACCTATATTATTTCGTAATACATTTCTCACAACATATATATTAAAATTAAAATTTTCTTTTTTTCTTTGGAACAAGGACATCTATGTGTAGTGTATTGCATTTTTTTGAGATTTTTCTAACAATGCTATTTTACATAGGGTCTTGAATATGGGTCAATGTTTTTTCACAATAGATCTACATTCATATAATTTAAAAAGGTCAAATGTTTTTGATAATAGATCTGCATTCATATAATTTAAAAAAATATATAATATCAAAGAAAACATAATATATGTTTTATTTTTTGTGTAGCTATTACTAAGGACTACATATGTACAAAATTACATCTCCAAATGACTTCATTTGATCTCCATAAGGTGAAGCAAAATTGTTTTGTTGTTAGCATTTTGATAGGTGTGGAGGAGACTTTAGGGATTTGATTTAAACCTAGGGTGGTTTTATCCAAGGGGGTTTGATTTAACCTCCTTACTTGGAACCCCTTTAGGTTTAAATCATCACTATACTTGGGCCATGTCATTAGTGCTCAAGGCATGCAAGTGGATAAGTGGAAGATTTAGGACGGTTTGGATTGGTCACCCCCCACCACACAAACATCGTTGAAAGGATTCTTTAAGGGGTTTTCATAGCTAGTAACATCCTTGATTGACATGACAAAGAAATGAGCTTTTGCATGGATAGATACATCACAAGAAGCTTTTGATAAGCTTAAGGAGATGACCAACTCATGCCTTGTATTTGTCATACCAGAATTCTCACAACCCTTTGTTGTAGAATGTAATGCATGTTAGAATATTATATTCCTATATTGTTAATGGTCAATGTTTTATTGTATTAGTTTAGTTTAGTTATATTGTTTCTATTGTATCAGTAGGTAGATAGTAGGTAGATATTTAATATCTACAGTATTATGTAACTTCTATATATTGTAACTTTTTTTCATGTTAATAAAGTAGGTTTTTACCATTCACATGGTATCAGAGTGCTGGTTACTCAAAAATTAATCTTCTAAAAATTTTTGAATGAAAGTTCTTAGCTCTTGAAGATTGATTTTTTGCAGCTCTTTGTTTTCAAAAATTCGAGGGTTTCTGTTTGTGATTTTCGTTAGTATTCCTCACTGAAAATCATGACCCCTGTGAATTCGTGGAGGGTTTATTGCTTGTTTTTTCTGGGCGTTTCTTCTTAGTTTGTGCCTCTACAAAAAAGCGACCTAGTTTTTGCTCGCGTTTTGGCGCGATTTGTTTCAGTTTGTGGTTTTTTAAATCATGTTTTTTTAAAAGAAAAAAAAAAAAAACGCGGATTTGTTCTCTTTTTTGCCATGATTTTTCAACGTCTAGAAACGTGACTTGTTTTCAAATTTTTGGGTGCGATTTTTGCCCTATATTTGTCGCGTTTTTTTTCAAAGTCTAGACTCAGGTTTCTTCTGGTTTTCTAATGTGAATTTTAGTTGCTTTGGCCGTGGTTTTTCTCCATCCCTCTGTCTTCGATTTCAAACTCTTTATGCCCGCATTTAGCCACGATTTTGCACGAAAAACGATGCCATTTTTTGAAGGGTATCTCTGCACGGATTTTTATCCAGGATCTAACTACGGTTTTCTGCTCTCTTGTTATTTTATTTGTGTTTTTATGATTGCCTAGGGTTCCTGAGCATTTTGACTAGGGTTTTGACCCTTCAGATCAAGTCGAAATTTTTTCTGATTGTAGATTCTTGGTGGGTTTTTCAAGAACTGAATTGGGTTGTCGTTAGATTTTTCTGGGTGTCTCAAAGTTTGTGCCTCGAAATTTGTGCAAGTGGGTGTTGACGATTTTTTTTTGGTATTTAGAATTTTTTTTGGGTTTTCAGCATCATTTTCTGGTTACTCTTAGATCTTCTAGGTTTTGTCTTCAAAGTGCCTCAAAATCCGTGCTAGGCTTTCTACTTTGAATTTGTACTGTCTCTGTTTTCGTTTTGCCTTCACCAGTTTTATTTTAGGGTATGTGATGGCATCTCTGACAAATATAATGCTTGAAAGCAGCCAAAAGTTCAACGGGAAGAATTACAACACCTGGAAGCAACGCATGATTACAATCTTTGAATATCGTTGCTTCGATCAGGTCGTTTTGGGGAACTCAACTCGTCCCACTGTAGCCGGAAAGGACCAAGACAAATGGGATGAACGCAACCGGGAAGCTGTCATGCTCATCAAGCTTTCAGTCATTGACGACTAGCTGCCACAAGTGACATCAGGCAAAACAACTGTTGAGGTCTGGACGTACCTAAAGGATCTTCATGAAACGTCAGATAATAGTCGTGCATTCTTTCTTAAGAACATGCTCTTTTCGATAATGATGGATGAGAAGACCTCTCTCTAGGAGCATCTGACAAAGATAAAGGACATTCGTGACCAGCTGGAAGCTATTGGTCGAACGATGGAGGAAGAGGACATGGTAGTGATCACTCTGAAAAGTCTACCTAAGTCTTATGAGCATTTCATCGAGGCTCTCAACATTACATCTGCTAATGTTGATTTGAAGTTTCCGGAGCTGTGTACTATCCTCTTGCAGCAGGATCGCTGGAGACAACAGTTTGGCAGCAATACCAGTTCCACCTCCACCGAGCAAGCGTTCTCTGCCAAATCTTCTGTTAAGAACAAAGGGAAGGCTCAATCTTCTTAGCCAAAAGGCTCTGATTCTTCTCAGGACAACAAGAAGAAAAAGAACGTTCAGTGCAATTATTGCCATAAATATGGTCACATGAAGGTTGATTGTTGGGTTCGATTGGCTTCTGTACAAAAGAAGTAGGGAGGGTCTCAACAAAAGGCAAATGTCGCAGAGCACACTAAGTAGAAAGAATCTGCATTCTATGCTTTTATGGCCAAGCGAACAGCAGATCCAATACACTCTTCTGCCTGGTATATTGATTTCGGGGCTTCGTAGCATTTTACTCATCGTCGGGATTGGTTCACAAAGTTTGAACCCTTCTCTGATTTTGTCATTTTTGGAGGAGGCGAAGAGTACACAGTTGCTGGTAAGGGCACTGTCCAGATTCACTCAGGAGGAAGAAATTTACTCTTTCTCGATGTCTACTATGTTCCAGGCATGGAACATAACCTTCTCTCAGTCAGTCAAATCATGTAGCATTCTCCCCAATTGGATGTTGTTTTCAGTTCGTCCACCTGCAACATCATTGATAGGGAGACTCGTACTACAATCGCTATGGGACTTGAGGATCATGGTCTGTATAGACTTGCTAATTTCGGTGATTCTCAGGAGCATGCTCTGGCAGCCAGGAATACTTCCATCAGCAAACTTTGGCATCAGCATTATGGGCACTTGAATGTGCACTATCTCTCTCACCCGTCTCAGGAGGGTTTGGTTGCTGGTCTACTTGAGATCCAAACTCAAAATCATGGAATTTGTGGAGCCTGTCAAGCTGGGAAGCAGCATCGGACACCATTCTCGGATGGTGATTCTTGGCGAGCCTCGAAGGTACTTCAATTGGTTCACGCTGATGTATGTGGACCAATGAACACTCCATCTGTTACTGGGTCTAGGTACTTTTTATTATTTGTTGATGACTTCAGTCGGAAAATGTGGGTGTATTTTCTCAAACATAAATCAGATGTGTTCAGTACATTTCAGTAGTATAAGGCCTTAGTTGAGAAAGAATCAGGTTCTCAGATTGTTACTCTAAGGTTAGATAATGGGGGGGAGTTTTGTTCAACTGACTTCTCTACTTTTTGTGCTGCACACGGCATTAAGTGCCAACTTACCACACCATACACTCCTCAGCAGAATGGTGTCGTTGAACGTAGGAATCGCACCATTATTGAAATGGCTCGTTCTATGCTAGAGTATAGGAATGTACCTAAGAAATACTGGGCTGAAGCAGTTTATACTGCAGTCTACCTCCCGAATTGGTCACCTACACAGGCCATTAAGAAGATGACTCCAGAAGAAGCCTCGTCAGGACGTAAGCCTAAGGTGGGCCATCTGAAAGTCTTTGGTTCTACAGCTCATGTATGGATACCAAAAGCCAAGCGTGCCAAGTTGGACTCCAAGAGCTAGACACTTATGTTTACTAGTTATAGCGACAATCACAAGGCATACAGGTTGATTGATGTGGAGATAGATCATCTCATATTCAGTCGTGATTATGTGATTGATGAGACTACTGGTCCATTTGTTCCTACTACCAATCCTGCGGATCAGCCTATGAAGGTTTCTGATGAAGGTGTTCATCTTCCTCTTGGTTCCCTTGATGGAAGGGCTTCAGAGCATTCTGACTCTGAAGATGAGGAGTCTACAAGTCATGATCTAGCACCACTTGATTTTCCTCAGGACTCACATCCCGATGATTTTGTTCCAGAACTCCCAGGAGATGCTGTTTCTCCTATTCCAGATGTTGGTACTTCTACTTGTTAGCCTAAGTGGTGGCTCAAGGCTATCGGTGATCTTCATGATGATGAACTCATTGAGGGCAGATCAACTCGTAGATAGAGCAAGCAACAAAACACCATCAATTTTGCTCTTATGGCCAACATCCACAACATCTATGAGCCTCAAATGTATTTAGAGGCTAAAGGAATTCCAAAGTGGGAAAAGGCTATGGCGACTGAATATTATAGTCTTCTGAAGAATCACACTTGGGTTCTTTTTGAGCTTCCTCCTGGGAAGAAACCTATTAGTTGCAAATGGGTTTATAAGGTCAAGTATCATGCCGATGGTACTCTAGATAAATACAAGGCCAGATTGGTTGCTCGGGGATTCACACAACGGGAGGGCATTGACCATGAGGAGACTTTTGCTCCTACAGCCAAGATGAGCACAATTCGTCTTCTTCTCGCTATTGCAGCCCAATTTGGATGGACAGTTCATTAGATGGATGTCAAGAGTGCCTTCCTCAACAGTGAGTTGCAGGAAGAAGTTTACATGACGCAGCCTCCTGGATTCCAGGTTGCCGGAAAAGAACATCAGGTATGTAGGCTCGTGAAAGCACTCTATGGACTGAAACAAGCTCCTCGTGCATGGTACACCAAGATTGATTAGTACTTGGTTGATCATGCTTTTCAGCGCGGCCCTTCTGACAGTAATCTGTATGTCAACCACTCTGGTGATGATATTCTCTTTCTTGTTGTCTATGTTGATGACTTGATCATTACTGGTAGTTCAACACATTTGATTGCAACAATCAAACAGGATTTGTCTCAGGCTTTTGACATGACAAATTTGGGGCTTCTCCATTACTGTTTGGGTATTGAGGTTTGGCAGACAACTAATAGTATTTTTATCTCTCAGTCTAAATATGCTCGAAGTCTGCTCGACAAATTTCTGATGCAGGATTGCAAACCTGCCTCCACACCTATGGAGAAGGGGCTGAAGTTGTCAGCCAACTCTGATTCACCTCCGGCTGATGAAACGACATTCAGGCAACTAGTGGGCAATCTCATCTACCTCACTGCCACTAGACTTGACATCAGTTTTGCAGTGAGCTACATTTCTCGCTTTATGACAGCTCCAAAAGCTGATCATTGGATTGCAGCGAAGCGAGTGCTGAGATATGTTAAGGGCACTGTTAGAATATTATATTCCTATATTGTTAATGGTCAATGTTTTATTGTATTAGTTTAGTTTAGTTATATTGTTTCTACAGTATTAGTAGATAGATAGTAGGTAGATATTTAATATCTACATTATTATGTAACTTCTATATATTGTAACTTTTTTTCATGTTAATAAAGTAGGCTTTTACCATTCACAATGCATCGGGAGAGGGAGCTGTTCTAATGCAAAAGGGCACCTCATAGCATTTGAGAGTGGAAAATTGTAAGATTTAGAAAGGGGATTTTTCTTTTACGACAAGGAGATGCTTGCCATCATGCATGCTTTAGCAAAGTTTATACAATATTTGGTTTATGGTAGATTTGTGGTTAAAACAAGCCACAATAGCTTGGAGTTCTTCTTGGGTTAGCAAGATCTAAATGGCAGGTAGTGAAAATGGGCAAGTGAGCTCTAAGCTAATGATTATGATATAGAATATATGAAGGGAACAAAGAATTTTTTGGTGATGCCCTTTCTAGAATTCTTCCTCATTGTGCTATTTTTTGCCATTTTTTGTGATTGAAGATTCTTATCATGGTCAAATATGCTAAGAACACAGTTGCTAGTTGCTACTAACATCTTAGAGGGGAATGCAAAAGACGACAAGTGAAAGGTAGCAAATGGTCCCATGTTGTATAAGAAAAAAATCTTTTTAGTACCTAAATCTAAGATGAAAGAGAAGATTTTGAAAGCATCGCAAGATGCACCCATGGTTGGTCACCATAGATTCTATGACATACAAGTAGATTACGGAAAGGGTCTCTTGTGAGGGCCGTAAAGATGATGCACTTTGATATGTCAAGGAATGGACACCTTGTCAAAAGAACAAGGTAGAACATGTTTTTCATGCAGGATTATTTCCATCATTACCGATACCCAATTACAAGTGGGAGAGCATATCAATGTACTTCATCATAGATCTTCCAAAGGCAAAGGAAGGGATTGTATTTATCTGATTGTGAATAGATTAACCAAGTATGCACCTGCAAATTTCAAAGCACTCCAAGTAGCTTAGTTATCTTTGAGACAAGTGTTAAGGTTACATGGCTTGTCTAAATATTGTCAAAAATAAAGAGAGTAGATTCTCAGCTCCATTTCGCAAGAGTTGTTTCATTTGATTGGTATTAAGTTCTTCACTCCTAGTACTAGTTATCACATGTAGATAGGTGGTTAGGCAAAGATATTGAATAAGTGGGTTTAAGGATATTTGAGAAACTATGTCACAAATCAACAAGTAGCATGGGTCAAATGGTTGAACCTTGAAGAGTATTGCGACAATAACACCCACCACATGTCCATCAACATAGCTTCATTTATGGCATTGTATGGATATGATACATCAATATGACACATTGACTTCTATTTATTTGGTGTTTACTGATAGTAGGGTACTAACAACTAGCGACTTGGTGGAGCATAGCTAAGACCATGGTTGAAAAACTCTCCAAGTGATCAGCAAGTTTACAAAACTCCCAAGTTTTTTTTGACGGCGGGTTTTTCCCGCATTTACTCTCCAAAATTGCTCGCCAAATAAAGGAGAAAAACTCGACAAGTCAAGAAAAAAATTCGCCCATCCAAAAAAAAGGTCTCCCGTGACAGCTAAAAAAGCATTTTCATTCCATTTGATTTTATAGGTACTCTCCAAGTCCAAGTTTCCAAGTTTTCCTACAAGTTTTCATCTATAATATCGTCTAGTTCTACCTCCCCCTAGTTTTCACTAAACATGGGAAGATGAAGATGTAAATTTGTAAAATATATTAATGTAGTATTTACTTTCAATTTTACAAAAACAATTTGCTATTTTCATTATGTTTCAGACTATCAGTATCACCGCATTCCACATGAGGATGCCATTTTGTATCCAATTTGCTTTCAAATCAATAAAATACAACTAGACTCAACTTGTTTCTTTTATGTTCTCATTTATTGACTCATTGGATGCATCTTATCATTTAATTTTGCAAAAAAAAAAAAAAGCGTTTTTAACTATGTTACACTGGCGTTGGGGATGGGGGGACATGTTTCCGGGACGGGGGGGACAAAGGTGCCTCAATTTCGGGACGGTGGTGGGGGGGCGGGGGGAGGCGCGGGAAGGGAAGGGTGTATATACTATATACTATACATATGGTACTTAAAATGCTTGTTATGAAAAGATGTATAAGACTATTAAGAAGTAAAATAGCAAAATTGAAATACTAAATAGTAAATACTTGAACATTGAACATTGAACTTGAAGTTTTCAATATCGAATTACTAATTAGAAATTAGAATAGTAATACTCAATACCACAATGTAACAATTGTTGAATCGGAAAATGGAAGATTTCTATTATATGATATCAAAAATATCTGATCATAAAGATGATTACAATAAGTAGCATGATATCAAAACAAGTACAAAATCAAAATGTTAAAATGACAAAATGTAGTGGAGGCAAAGGCCTCTAATCATCCCTCGAGAGGTTGGCAAATTCCTCATCACTGGAAACACTGGACTCCCCAAGGTCAAGATCCGCCAAAGGAACACCAACCAGCCCTATATCTAAAGCATCCTCATCCTCATCAATCTGTGATAGCTCCTCTGGCTCTACATCCCATCGTGTTGCTGGGCTCTCCTTATACACGTGTCCTGCGGTCAGTGATACGCAAGGCACTATGTACAACCACTAGCTTCTCTGCTCTCCTAGAGGTAAGTCTGTTCCTCTTAAGAGAGTGGATGAAGCTATAAGTAGACCAGTTCCTCTCAGAAGCTGAAGAACTAGAAACCTGGGATAACAAACGACTAGCTAGTGTCGTAGTCAGTGATTTCGGTCCATGACAAGTCCACCACAAAATTGGATCCTCCTGTGCCATAGTTCTTATGTCTGCCTTTGCCGCAGCCTTATAACCCCTAAGAGTAGCAAATTTCGTCCACTCAGTGCGAATTTTGCTAGCAGCTTCAACATCATACATCCTATCAATGCACGTGAAGAACCCTTCCTTCACCTCATCATCCTGAATCGGTGTAACTCTACCAGGCCTAAGCATGTACCACTTCGGATTCAATGCATAAGCACCCATGTGCAAAGGAGTGTTTAGGTTGTCCCATCTGTGCTGAATAATATGCTGAATATAAACATTGTAGAATGCTAAAGTGGGGTCCTTCTCTCGCACAACTGCCCTCATCTGACCAAGCATAGAATCAATGCACTCATACACCTCTCCAAGGTTAGGTGCATCCCCATCCCCATATTTGATGACCTGGACAACTGGTGTAATGATGGCGACAATATATTTTGCATCATTCCAAAATGCATCACTCTTCACTATCTCCTTCACCCTCTTCCCGTGCTCTGTCCTGGCCCCATCCCACGGATTCCATTCTTGTGTCATAACTATGAGTTGCAGTGGCTCTTGCAACTCAAGCATTCTCTCCAAAAGAATGAAATAGGATGCATATCTGGTCTCAACTGGTTTCAAGAACTCCTTCGCGAAGCTCCTGAAGATGGCATGTGAAGTGTGGTGGTTGCAGATATACATCTGCACATCTCTACCATTGCTGACCACTCCTCTAATCCACTCAATCTTCCCCATGTCCTTGAGTGCATTGTTCATGGTATGCACACAACATGGAGTCCACTGTCCACCAAATGTGTCTATATGCTGCCTCAATAAGCCTCCCTGCAGCTTTGCACACATGTGCTGCATTTGTCACTACTTGGACCACATGTTGTCGCCCAATCTCCTCAATAGCTGCCCAAAGGATCTCAAACTGAAAATCAGCATCTTTTCGATGCCTTGAACAATCAACCGCCCTGAGAAAGAATGGGCCCTCTGAGCATGTAACTATGACATTGATGAGTGGACGATGCCTAATGCTCGTCCACCCATCCATAACCATGTTGCATCCAGACTCCTCCCAACATGCCCTCATCGTCTCCATTAATGAATTGATCTTGGCATAGTTGTTATCCAAGATCGTTTTTTTTTTTAAATGAGCTTTTTAACTGTTCACCGTGGGAGACGCCTGGGCATCCCTGAGACGCTCGAGGGACGCCCAAGCATCTCCCTCAGTGTCTCAGAGACGTTGGGACGTTTCTGCGTCTCCGGCGGCCAGGCAAAACAATGGTGGTGCCGTCAGAGACTTGGGAATGCCGTCCCCATGTCTCCGGGACGTCCCCGTTCCAGAAACGCTAGGGCTTAGGGGGGGCACACGTCCTCGGGTTTCACTGGTTTTTAATGAAATTTAAGCAATTTTTTAAGTTGTCGAGTTTTTACCGAGTCATATTTTTTGGGCTTGGCGAGTTTTTCAATTTGGCATGTTTTTCAACTATGGCCGAGACATTTTAAGGTAACTTAAGAATCATTCATAGTAGGCCCCAAATCAACAAAAGCTCTATACAAATCAACATCATATTAAGAGACCATTCGAGGGTGGAGATATAATTTTTCCCCTTGTAGACTTACAGGGGCTAAAATGCTCAAACCCATATTCTATAGACCATACAAAGTTTTGAGGAGAGTGGGTGAGGTGGCCTATGAGCTGGAGTTGCTATTAGGATTCACAATGTTTTTCACGTATCTTGCCTCAAAAGGGCATTGGGCCAACATATTGAACCATTAGTTGATCGGCCACGCTTGGATTATGAGGGGAAACTTATATTG
This sequence comes from Sequoia sempervirens, assembly GCA_007258455.2. Classification (NCBI taxonomy): domain Eukaryota; kingdom Viridiplantae; phylum Streptophyta; class Pinopsida; order Cupressales; family Cupressaceae; genus Sequoia; species Sequoia sempervirens. The sequence continues at coordinate 123,125 of VDFB02265595.1, forward strand.
GTGCCAGTTGCCATCATTGACATACAGGAGAAGAATATAAGGGATAGAGATATTTGAACATCTGACACTACATTGCTTATGGGCAAGCAAACCTAGGAAGGTGCTGGTGTCCATACATGTTGATCCACTTATTCCATGGACTTGTTGGTGCAGGAGCACCTAGGAAACACCCCTAGGAAATAGTCTAGGTTTGTTTTTTTTTTGTTTGGGTATGTTTTTGTGAAGTTCATGGGGACCATTTGCTTAGCATTTATGGATTTTGAATAAAACTTGATCTATTGTGATTAGTGTTATGAGAAGTGAAAAGGATAGTTGAGAGTAGTTCCTCATTTGGTCTAGGTTGGCAACGTTTGAGAAAGGTTGGAAAACACAACGGGTTTTTCAACTCTTGTTTGTTTGCTCATTAGAAGGCCGACCTAGGATTGTTAACTACCTTGGAAGCCTTTAAAAGGTGAACCTCGAGTTGGAAGAAGGGTTGGAAGGAATGTTGAAGTTGTAATTAGTTTGTGATCAAGAGAACAGGGACAGCTTTAGTGTGCAATTTTTTGTTTTCTTGTTCTTGTTTCTGATTCAGCAAAATAATGAATTGATCAAGGATCTTGGAAGGTTTAGCATGTAGTGTGATTGTTTTTGAAGCATTGATTGGAAAAGTAGCTAACTAGTATTCGTTTTCAAGAGGGTTCTTGTAAATACTGTGTTCTTCATTTGCAGTTTTGACTGGTAAATTGTAGAACAATGGGGTTTTAGCTTGCATTGCCATTGTACCTTGAGTACGGGCTTGTTGGGAATGAAGCTAAACTCCATGACTGTACATATATTAGGAGTAGGCGTCTGTAGAAGTCCAAGAAGTATGCAAAAAGTCTATTCCTAGGCGAGTTGGCTATGCCCGGTTAGGAAAGACAGTGCAAAACAGTCACTAACGTTGCAGGCGTGTTCACCTTCGAGCAACTCAGGGTGTGTGGAAGTTGAAGGAGGCCTTACAAAGGCTTGGCAAGAATTAGGGGTCTTCACCAATCCATTTGGTGGCTGAAAGAAGTAGACTATTCATTGTGTGCACAAGAAGTGGCTTAAAAAGCCCTAATTCTCTCAAAATCAAGGTTGTGTACAGCCTGTGAAGGCACAAAACCCCAAGAACCTTGGAGAGCTAAGAAATTGAGCCAGGGTTCTTTTTGGAAGTTTGTGGTGTTCATCAAGCAGGAAGGAGTTTTAGCCTTTTCTCTCGGGTTAAGAGGCCCAATAGGGGCTCAAGGGCTAGTAGCCCTTCCTAAACCCTAGGATAGGGTTTGAGGGAAGCGATGGAGATTTGAAGGCTTGTGATTGAACAAGTACCACAGTGGGATGGTTTTGAAGCCTTGGAGGATACCACATGCCCCTGCAACAAGTTAATGAGGTTTGGAGAGGTAGCAAGCCTTTAGGAAGAATAAGGGCTAGGAAGAAAAATGGAGGAGAAAGCACCAAGTTTGACTTGGTTAGGGGTATGCAATTGATAGAAGGGTTGGCTAGAAGAACCAGGGGTGTCTAAAAAGTCTTAGGACCTATAGGTTCAAGAAGGTGGAGAGTAACACCAGAGGTTTTGCCAAGGTGAGACCCAGAGCATGGGACTGTGATTGTCTCATCCAACCCCACCCTATCATATTGGTATCAAAGCAAGTTAAAGATTTGGGAAAGAGTAATATATGTGAGAGGTTGAGTCAATTGATACTACCGTCATGGTGACAAATGCACAATTGGCCAAGATGGTTGAAGAGTAGGAGGAAGATAATAGACAATTGAGGGAAAGGATAGCCTAGCTTGAACAAGCAGTGAGGACTGCACAATTTGAAGGAAGAATACCAAAGGAAGAAGAGGTTGCAGAGGAAGATAAGACCCTTGAACCTGACCCTGTTTTGAAGGAGGAGCCTTTCTTGAAGGCATTGAAAGCTTTGAGTGGAAAAGCACTTGAAGGCATACCACTATTTAGTGGGAAAATGGAAGCTGATCTAGTCATGGACTGGATAGAGGGAATGGAAAACCATTTTGAGTGTGATGGAGTCACTGAAGCACAGAAGGTAAAAGTGGCCAAGTCAAGACTAAGAGGTTCTGCCTTGACATGGTGGAAATTCATTCAGACAGAGAGGGAAAAAGAAGGCAAGCAGCCTATTTCAACTTGGAAAGGAATGGTTGCCAAAGTAAAGGAAGCGTACATGCCAGATGACTATGAGATTCAGTTACACAAGAAGAGGTAAAGCCTAAGGCAAAGAGACCAAGATGTAAACACTTACACCGAGGAGTTTCAAAAGCTATCCATGAGGTCTAATGTGATAGAGGATGAGAGTCTCAAGGTGGCTAGATACCTTAATGGCTTGAAGTGGAACATTCAAGAGGAGATGGCTCTTTTAAGTCCCAAGACAGTACACCAATGCTATCAGTTGGCCATAAAGATTGAGGAAAGAAGCAAGAGGAAGCAAGATCAGGCTTCTAAGGGCAGAGGCAAAGGCAGGGATCAAAGAGATCAAAGAGGACAGCGTGGTGGCTACCAAGGTAGAGGCAATGACCAAAGAAGCCAAGGAGAGTTTAAATCCAGAGAACATGGAGGTGAAACATCTTCTAGAGGTGGATATAACAGAGGTAGAGGACCTCAAGGAGGTTCAAACAGAGGAAGAGGAGCAGGCAGGAACAATTCTTATTTTTGCAAACATGAAGTGTTACCATTGTAATCAAATAGGTCATCCTGCTTATAGGTGCCCGGAGAAAGCATCTTCATCAAGCAATGAAAAAAGGGTGGCTTATGCACAAGAGGACACCATGAGTCCTAGGGCATCTGAGGTCAGTCATATTGAATCTGAGGTTGGAGAGAATCTGATGTTTAACAGAGTTTTGATCAGACAGCCAGTCAAGGAGGAACCTAAACAAAGGAGAGCTCTATTTAGAGTAAGGTGCAAGATACTTGGTAAAGTATGCAAAGTCATAGTGGATTCAGGTTCAACATATAATATAATCTTAGAGGAGGCAATAATGAAATTGAAATTGGAGAAGGTACCTCATACTAACCCTTACAAAGTCACATGGCTAAACAAAGGGCAGAGTGTTTTAGTAAATGAGCAAGTAACGGTGGAGTTCTCCATTGGAGGATATAAAGACAAGTTAATTTGTGATGTGTTACCCATGGATGCATGCCATCTACTATTGGGCAGACCATGGCAGTATGACAGGAGTGTCATGTATGATGGGAAAGATAACACCATTTCATTCAAGAAGGATGGGAAGACTTTTAAGTTGCAGTCACTGTCAGAAGAAGATGAAGGACAGTCAAAGACACCAAACATCATGTTGAGCAGTGGTAAAGAGTTCCTTAAGAACCTACATCAAGGGAATGAAGGATATGTGGTTATGATACAACCTAAAGAGGAAGATAAGGCTGAAAAGACAGTCCTACCGGAAGCAGTCCAAAAGTTGCATGATAGGTACAAGAGTATAGTCAGTGATGGTTCACTTGCAACTCTACTACCAAAGAGAGCCATAAGTCATCAAATTGACTTCATACCTGGAGCCTCATTACCTAACATAGCAGCATACAAACTCACACCAGATCAGAATTTGGAGGTAGCTAAGCAAGTGCAAGAATTATTGGATCAAGGATTGATTCAAAAGAGCATCAGCCCATGTGCAGTACCAGTGGTTTTAGCAACCAAGAAAGGAGGTAAATGGAGGTTATGCATTGATTCTAGAGCAATAAATAGAATCACAATTAGTTATAGGTTCCCTATTCCTAGAATTGAAGACTTGATGGATTGTCTTGGAGGCGCTCAGTTCTTCACAAAGTTGGATCTTAAGAGTGGATACCATCAGATCAGAATTAAGGATGGTGATGAGTGGAAGACAACATTTAAGACAAATGATGGGTTATATGAGTGGAGAGTGATGCCATTTGGTCTCTCCAATGCCCCTAGCACATTCTTGAGGCTCATGAATGAAGTACTTAAGGATTTTACAGGGATATTTGTGGTAGTGTATCTTGATGACATCCTCATATACAGCAAGACAGCAGAAGAGCATTTGAAACATGTGGAGCAAGTTCTTAGAAGGTTGCAAGAAGAGAAATTGGCAATCAATCTAGAGAAATGTGAGTTCTTTAAGCAAGAGCTTGTCTACTTGGGTTTTGTAGTGTCCAAAGGATCATTGAAGATGGATCCAAGCAAGGTGGAAGCTATTCTCAACTGGCCTACACCAACTACAGGGACTGAGGTAAGAAGTTTTCATGGATTGGCTCAATTTTATAGGAAATTCATAAGAAACTTTAGTGGTATATGTGCACCAGTCTTAGATACAATCAAAGGAGGTTTAAAAACTAAGTTTGTGTGGACTCAAGAAGCTGAGAAAGGGTTTGAGAAACTGAAACAAGAGGTGGCAACTCAACCAATTCTCTTATTACCTAGCTTTGACAAGTTGTTCACTGTGGAATGTGATGCAAGTGGAGTGGCAGTAGGAGTGCTTAGTCAAGAGGGCAGGCCTATAGCCTTCTTTAGTGAGAAGCTCAATGAAGCAAAGAAGTATTCAACCTATGACTTAGAACTTTATGCTTTGGTTCAGTCACTTAGAAAATGGAGGCATTACCTTCTACCCAAGGAGTTTGTGGTCTTTACTGACAATCAGGCACTCAGCTTTATCAACACTCAAGAGAAGTTGAGTAATAGGCATTTGAAATGGATGGAATACATCCAAGCTTTTACCTTCACCATCAAGCACAAGAAGGGACAGCTAAACAAAGTGGCAGATGCATTGAGTAGGATATTGTTGACAGTCCAAGAGATACAGATCAAGAGCATTGGCATAGAGAGTTTCAAGGATCTTTATGGGGAAGATGAAGACTTTTCAGAGGTCTATAAGGTATGTTCTAACTTTGAGAACCATTTCCATAGCCAATATTCTGAGTATACATTGCAAAGTGGGTTATTGTTTAAGGGAAATCAGTTATGTGTTCTAAGAGGGTCAATGAGGGAAAATCTGATTCAGGAAAAGCATAATGGCAGTCTTAGTGGACATTTTGGCATAAACAAAACTTTAGAGCTAGTGCAAAGATTCTATTATTGGCCTAAGTTGGCAAGAGATGTTAGAAGGTATGTGGAACAATGTGTTGTGTGTATGAAAGCTAAGGGAGGAGCTAGTAATGTTGGTTTGTATCAACCCCTGCCCATTCCTAACAGACCATGGGAGTGTGTGAGCATGGATTTTGTGGTAGGCCTTCCTAAGACCAAAACTGGTTTTGACAGTGTTTATGTAGTAGTGGACAGATTTAGTAAGATGAGTCATTTTATCCCTTGCAAAACTACTCATGATGCTAGTTACGTAGCTCATCTCTTTTTCAAAGAAGTTGTAAGGATCCATGGACTATCTTTAAGCATAGTTTCTGACAGGGATGTGAAGTTCATGAGTCACTTTTGGAAGACTCTATGGAGTAGATTGGGTACAAATCTGTCATTTGGATCAGCTTACCATCCTCAAACCGATGGTCAAACAGAGGTGGTTAACAGGGTGCTTGGTAATCTTTTAAGGTGCCTAACTAAGGAATATGGATAGACATGGGATTTGGTTATCTTACAAGCTGAGTATGCCTATAATGATAGTGTAAACCGGACCACAGGGAAGAGTCCATTTGAGGTTGTGTATGGGATGCACCCAAGAGGGATATGTGAGCTCAGAGACCTTGGAACTATGGAACAAAGAGGTGGACATGCAAAAGACTTCAGTCAGACCATGAAGGAGATTTAGGAGCAGGTCAAGAGGACAGTCACTGAGGCTACACAAAAAGTGAAGGAGAAGGCAGATATGTCAAGGAAGGATGTGCAATTTCAAGTAGGGGACTATGTCATGGTCCACCTTAACAAGTCAAAGTTGTAGAAGGGAATGTCAACCAAGTTGCAGATGAAGAGAGTGGGTCCATGCAAGATATTGGCCAAGTATGGCAAGAATGCATACAAGGTGGAGTTACCAACCGGTCTAGGAATCTCACCAGTATTCAATGTTGCTGATTTGATCAAGTATAAGGGGACAGTCAGTGATGAGGTTCAGAACAGTCAGGAGATCTTCAAGGACATCAGTAATGTACCCCTACCTACTCAAGAGAAGCCTCAGGCAGAGCAGATCTTGGAGTCAAGAGTACAAAAGTCTACAAGGAACAAGGTGTACATGGAGCACCTTATCAAGTGGAAGAATAAGCATGAATCAGAAGCTACATGGGTCCAAGAAGACCAGTTCAAGAAGCTTGGAATTGACCTGGCATTGGTCTTTCCTTCCATTCCTTAGTGTTTGGGCTGAGAGGGGGAGAATGGTGTAGGAGCACCTAGGAAACACCCCTAGGAAATAGTCTAGGTTGTTTTTTTTGTTTGGGTATGTTTTTGTGAAGGTCATGGGGACCATTTGCTTAGCATTTATGGATTTTGAATAAAACTTGATCTATTGTGATCAGTGTTATGAGAAGTGAAAAGGATAGTTGAGAGTAGTTCCTCATTTGGTCTAGGTCGGCAACGTTTGAGAAAGGTTGGAAAACACAGCGGGTTTTTCAACTCTTGTTTGTTTGCTCATTAGAAGGCCGACCTAGGATTGTTAACTACCTTGGAAGCCTTTAAAAGGTGAAACTCGAGTTGGAAGAAGGGTTGGAAGGAATGTTGAAGTTGTAATTAGTTTGTGATCAAGAGAACAGGGACAACTTTAGTGTGCAATTTTCTGTTTTCTTGTTCTTGTTTCTGATTCAGCAAAATAATGAATTGATCAAGGATCTTGGAAGGTTTAGCATGTAGTGTGTGATTGTTTTTGAAGCATTGATTGGAAAAGTAGCTAACTAGTATTCGTTTTCAAGAGGGTTCTTGTAAATATTGTGTTCTTCATTTGCAGTTTTGACTGGTAAATTGTAGAACAATGGGGTTTTAGCTTGCATTGCCACTGTACCTTGAGTACAGGCTTGTTGGGAATGAAGCTAAACTCCATGACTGTACATATATTAGGAGTAGGGGTCTGTAGAAGTCCAAGAAGTATGCAAAAAGTCTATTCCTAGGTGAGCTGGCTATGCTCGGTTAGGAAAGGCAGTGCAAAACAGTCACTAACGTTGCAGGGGTGTTCACCTTCGAGCAACTCAGGGTGTGTGGAAGTTGAAGGAGGCCTTACAAAGGCTTGGCAAGAATTAGGGGTCTTCACCAATCCATTTGGTGGTTGAAAGAAGCAAACTGTTCACTGTGTGCACAAGAAGTGGCTTAAAAAGCCTTAAATCTCTCAAAATCAGGGTTACCCCTGTGTACGGCCTGTGAAGGCCCAAAACCCCAAAAACCTTGGAGAGCTAAGAAATTGAGCTAGGGTTCTTTTTGGAAGTTTGTGGTGTTCATCAAGTAGGAAGGAATTTTAGCCTTTTCTCTCGAGTTAAGAGGCCTAATAGGGGCTCAAGGGCTAGTAGCCCTTCCTAAACCCTAGGATAGGGTTTGAGGGAAGCGATGGAGATTTGAAGGCTTGTGATTGAACAAGTACCATAGTGGGATGGTTTTGAAGCCTTGGAGGATACCACACGCCCCTGCAACAAGTTAGTGAGGTTTGGAGAGGTAGCAAGCCTTTAGGAAGAATAAGGGCTAGGAAGAAAAATGGAGGAGAAAGCACCAAGTTTGACTTAGTTAGGGGTATGCAATTGATAGAAGGGTTGGCCAGAAGAACCAGGGGTGTCTAAAAAGTCTTAGGACCTATAGGTTCAAGAAGGTGGAGAGTAACACCAGAGGTTTTGCCAAGGTGAGACCCAGAGCATGGGACTGTGATTGTCTCATCCAACCCCACCCTATCACTTGTGCTAACACCTAAGATCAAGGGTATGCCATCAAAGGTAGAAATAAGACTTATGATTGGATAAGGATGGATATCTCCTTATTTAGACTTTGCTAAGCCAAGGGGGTGTTCCTTGAGGTGTGTTTTTTGAGAAGACAAAAAGCAAACAAAGATAAAATCAACCTTGAGGCAAACCATATCCCAAAACACACGAAACTTCTATAGATTTATCACTAAGCACTAATGTGTTGGTTTCCCTTCGACCAAGGGTATAACACCTCTATGAGTAGATGCAATAGGCATATGAAAATTAATATGTATTTTTCTTAACCCCTTAACGTTTGTGGTACATTATCTCACTTCACACATGGATGTGATGGTAACAACACAAATTTCTTTGTGAATGACCTCAACCAGGCAAGCGGATACTTTATGGCAAGAGGGTCGTGAAATCAAAGCAATGCAACAAGTCAACTAACTCCAAACTAATTGGTTGATGTTTTTTGATGTTCCTATCAAATGTGGTAGGGTTGTGGCTTGTTGAAATGGGTTATAGATGGTTGCCTTCATCCAGTAGGGCAACAAAGTCAAATTTTCATCAATCAAAGGACATCACTTAGATAAACCACTCTATAACACATTAAAGTTGTCATGGAGGGCTTTGTTTGGCAAATTCACACATAAATTGGGCTCTACATGCAAAGATAAGAAAACACATGATATTGCATGTTAACCATATGAAATATCTTACACATCCATCAATAGATTCATACACTTTCTATGTAGCCTTTGAAAAAATTCCTTATGAAAATGTTCACAAGGGGTTTTACCGTCTTTGCGAAGAAAAACCTATCAAAAACAACATTCAAGTCAGCAAATGTGATTAAGATAGTTTGCCGAAATCAAAGATCACACTTTATATTCATTCCTTTGGTAAATACAAAAAGTAATGTCGCAATGATACAATGAGAACTAGACTTATGCATTTAACATCGTTTAGCACAATTACAAAACAATAAGGCAACTTTGGACTTTTCTTTCTCTCTTTGTTTTGCAGCAATATGCCAACCAAAAATCCAACAACCCAACCTTCAACCCTTTTTCCATCTCCAACTTGCCAATATATAGCATCTAAATTTAAACATCAAAGAGAGAATTCAAATTTATATCATCTCATTGCCAATGGGACATGGACAATGCCTTGCTAGGAGGTTGCAGAGGATCACGTGAGATCAACTCAAAGGTGACCTTGAGACTTGGCATGATGAATACGAACCACTAGAACATCCAGCAGAGAAAGAGAAACCACCAAGTAACACCAAATACTGCATCGGGCACTTAGTTGATTAGATCAACATTAAACACACCATCATGTTGGAAGAAGAAGATTTTGAAATAATCAAGCCTGCTATGACACACACAAGACTTGAAAAGAACACCTGATCCATACCTTGCAAGAATATGCCAACTCTTGAGAGACATTAGGGACAAACCATTAATGGCAAAGAGACAACCAACAAGGACAGCTATAGGCCTCTAAACATTTGAAAATAACCCCAAAACTTTGAAGCACGGATTGTGGCAAGTGGGGATGAATAATAGACAATGGGGTAGGTAAATATTGCAAACCCCATTTGAAATTTGACTGTCTACGTTGAAGCAAGGAATATTGGAAAATAGACAATTGTGGGAAAGAAACCAACAACCTTGGAAGAATAAAATGACAAGAACCATGAAGTCACTGTTGTCACACCACTATAGGAAAGCTACAAGTCTGCTGTAAATGCATTAAACGCTCTGACAGTTGCAGTAAGGATAAGAGCAACAATAAACAATATTGATCCAGATCACTGAACTTTGATAACATAACCACCCATTGATGATGGGCCACTGCAGGTAAGGATTGCACCACAAGAAGGAAGAAAACCATGACAAGATGAACCCAGACAACTTCAGCAACAACAAAGTGGAGCAATGGCCAAGAGAGATTGATTACCACACAAAAGAACAATTACCACAAAGTGAGAAACTAGACTAACAAGTAGAATACTAGCCCTTGTAGCAATAATAATACCATGAAAAGACCACAAGATGACAACTAACATATAAAGTAGACAAAAACAGGTCACAGTAGGGCAGTGGGAGGCAATGCAGTATGAAGCAATGCATTGCAAAGCAAAGGGAGAGGTAGAAGACCACAAAACACCACATATGACATTGCATTTGAAAGATTACACAAAAGCAAAAGCTTGCGGCAGTCAACAAAGCAAAAATAAGGCCAGCTACATACATTTGGGCCAACATGAAGATAGCGCAATAAGTAAAGCACTAGAATTAGCCAAGAATTCAGACACAAGCCAATAGAAGGGTGGACTTGTAATGATCCCTTCCATTAATTCATCTTGCAGCCTCCCATAAGCCCATTGCTTCAATTTTCTTGATGAGCTGGAGGAAAAGTCTCTTTAAAAGGGGGTTATACTTTTGGGAAAATTAGCAATAACAGATACATAATTTTTAATGGCATTTTCTGTTTAATTTTGTCAATTTTTGTTGGTGTATTATGGGAGTTACAAGTTGACTTTTCAAAGAGGGCAGTTATGCTGCTAGAGTGAGGCCACATTTTGACTTGAATAGCATTTCCTAGTTTTGGAATGCAATCAGATTATGGTTGTGCTGGGATTTGAGCCCTCCTTTGTGCCATAAAATGAAGCATTTGGCTGTTAGAAGGGTCTTCCTTTTTGCTTTTATATTTCTGCATTAGTGTTTTGTAGCTGATTTGAGGATGAAATCCCTTGAATCTTGAAACCAAAGGACAAAACCTTTTTAGCTATCTTTGGTAGTCTCATCTAGGGGCCACAATTGTAAAAGATATTATAGAGACAAACACCAAGTGTTGAGAGGAAACAAAATCTTACAATAGTGTGAGATGTGCTAGAAGTAGTGTTCCATGGGGTTTTGAGAACGGGGACGGGGGGACGGCAATGGACGCATTTCGGGGACGTAGGGACGGGGGGTCTAAGTTTGGGGGGCGGGGGGACGGGGGGGGGGTGGCAAGGTGTTGAAATGCATATAGTACTTGAAAAAATAGTTATAAAAAAGATGTATAAGAATTATACATCTTGGAGACAATTAGGAGTCCCCTAGACATCTTGAGGACACCCCAGCTTCGTTGAAGTCCTAGTGGCGTCTTGGAGACAACAACACTGGTGGTGGGATGGTGGCGCTAGTGGTGGGTTGTGGGGGACGTCTCCCTCAAGTCCCCAAGTCTCCAAGACGTCCCCATCTAGGAAACGTGGGGTTTTTTGGGGGGAACGTGTCCCTGTGGAACACTGGCTAGAAGAAGGATTACACCATTATCTTTTACGGTTGAACAAATAGGATGTTTAGGATGTTAGATTTCCTTGTTTTTTCCTTAGATGGAATGGTTCTCCTAAAATTCATTGATGCTTTAGGGAAGATGAAAAATATTGAATTCCTATATGTGAGATTCTAGTGAAAGTTGTAGCTGAGTTTCAATTTTGTGCCAGTAATTACAAACAATGCAACAAATTATGTTGTAGGTGCCTAGGTGGACTTCTCATGAGAGGCACTTATCTCTTTTTTCCATGATATAAAACAAGTTTGACCCAAGAAATGCCAATATATATGCTTGGGTCCTTGTTCCAGTGCAGCCACTTTGGGTCACATTGTAGTATTTGCTTGAATTGAAGGTTTTCTTTCAAACATGTTTGTTAGTGATGAGTGTTCCTAGTCTTTCAACTTGAGGATTGATGTGAAGGTTGATGTTGTGGATTCGGTCTTTGATGAGCAACACTTTGGCTTTTGGTGTCGGAGATTGTAGATATAAGTTTATGTTTTTTGTTTCCCTTTTAATTTATTGTTTTTATGTTGTTTTTATTTTCCTATGTTATTTTCTGAAGCTTACTACTTATTTATGTTATTTTTAAAAAGGATATAGGGCATTTAGTTAACCTCCTTTGCGGTCTAATGAGTTGAAGTCCATGATGGGCCATGAGGACATGGAGAAGGCCAAGGTCAAGCAGGCCGTTAGAGACATCTATGGGATGGTTGACGTAAATATTATCCCATAGGGGAAATTGTTGATTGGTAATGGCAGTTTTAACTTCATAAGCTATTTACATGCTACATGTTATTTCTCGAATCCAAATTCTAATCTATGTTGGATTTTGAGACAGAGTAGGTTTTGAGTGGGTTCTAGATGATCACAGAGAATGATTGTCTCCAAGATCAAGAACTTAAGACTTGCACAAGAGTACTGTTTTGCATGAGATATATGCAAGGCAACCTGGAAGACATTGCAGTCTGTAAAAGTTGCTTAAGGTCATACTTTTAGATTTCTTGCATTAATACTGAATAATGAGCTTGAGTTCTTCTCATTTTAGAGGTTTGGTGGGAGAGGTTGGGTGCTAAGATACCAAATCTTTATAGCATCACCATACATGACTTGTGTCAACCCTACATGTTTTGAGCCAACCATGCAATGCTTTAGTATGCTAGCATAATTGAATTATGTTTGAGAAGTGCAATACGTTGATGGTGCAAAGGTTGAACAATCTTGTCCATGTTCATTGCAACCTTTGCTTCTGGTACAAGCAAATCTTGGGATCAGATTTCCACTTCATTGGAGGAGGTTGATCCGCTAATAGATTGGATAACCAAGGAGAGGATCTTGTACCTACTAAGGATTGCCTTGTGTTGGTGATCTGGTCGAGCTTGACGCAGAGGTAATAGCAATGGGTGAGGATGGGAGAGCACAAGCAAATCTCTTGGATTTTGCTGACACAAACCCAGGTATAGCTGTTGCAGCAACATTGAAGACCTGTTTCCCATGCATTGGAGGAGTTGATCCACTAATAGATTGGATGGCTGAGGATGGGGATCTTGTGTTTACTAAGGATGATCATTAGTGGGTTGTTCAGCCTGAATATGAGGCAGAGGTATTAGCAACAGCAAAGGAGGAAATAGCATAAGGACATCCCTACAACATCATCAAGGATCCATCCAAGGCACAGACGTAGAAGCCATTGTAGAGCTAGTGATGCTTTACTGAGTGATGGAGGCTCCTTTTGACTGTAATCCACAACTCCATGCTGTATTTTTTGTTTTCAATGCCATGAATATCCTAATATCTGATATTTATATATTAAATATCTTCTTTCTTTCAGTTCAAATCTGCTTTTGTACTCATTTGATGTATGCTTGTGTATTTTAGCAAAGTGACATGCAATTGATTAGTTTTTTTCAGGTCTTTAAAGTTGATTTTAGAAGAACACATCAAAAACACGTGCTTCCTTAAACAATCTCTACATACCATGCTTTATTTTCAAATAGCCGAGTCTGTGTGTTAGGTTTTTGTGTCGAGTCGAAGTCTGAGTCCAAAATCAGCCTGCCAAGTCTGAGTCTGGTAACTATGGTTGGTACAATGTCTGCTTGTTTAACCTTTTTCTTCATCTGAATCCTTATGTTCAGTGACACCTTTGCATTCTGTTCATAGCTTAATCTATCCTTGAGGACTGTAATTGCTGTTGTTAGGAATTGAGATACTTGATCTTAGCCTGTGCCTGATTAAGTTACTTATCTATCCATTCAATTACCAATAGTCTTCTGCACTGAACCTCTCAGCTGTATGTCTGCAGGTTTATGACCATCCATAATATTGTTAAGTCTTTTAAGATGGCTCAGGGCTGTGCATGCTGAGAAGTGTTTCTCTCCAGTACGTGAAGTGATAATTTTTTGGGATGTGGCTCATCATCCTGTTTTCAATGCAATTATGTAAGGGGATTAATGTTTCGAGTCAATGTTTAGTTCACATGTCTTGCATTCAGTTTCATGATACACTAACCCATAAGCTTCCAGATATGGTTCCATTTACAGGTATGAATGTAATGGTGCATTAATTTGGTAAACTGTTATCAGTATATTACCTCTCTACATATATAAAAACCTTTTTTCTGCCACCATGCTGCTTCATAAAGAGTTTGTTAGAGTTTTGTCTATTGCTGTACAATCAATGTTATGATTCTATATTCTTGAGCATTAGTATCTTATATAGTTTTGAATGACTCTTTAGAAGCTATTGATTGGTAACTTCTCTCTCTCTCTCTCTCTCTCTTGTTGATTACAATATGATATAATCGAAGTAATTTATTACGTCTGTTTATATGAACTGATCTTCATTTTTTAAGCAGATTGGACCTGATCAAATAGAGGCATTATATCAATATGCTAAGTTCCAGTTTGAGTGTGGTAATTACTCAGGGGCAGCCGATTACCTATATCAATATCGTGCCCTTTGTACAAACAGTGACAGGAGTTTAAGTGCTTTGTGGGGGAAGCTTGCAGCAGAGATTCTGATGCAAAATTGGGATGTTGCTCTTGAGGAACTTAATCGCCTGAAAGAAATCATTGATTCTAAGGTGTTGTTTTGTATTGCTGTCTATTTCTGTATGCTTGTTTTGTACATGGCTCTTTGCTCTTTCTGATATTGTGTTTGGAAATCACAGAACTTTGCGTCACCTCTCAACCAACTGCAAAGTCGAACATGGTTGATGCATTGGAGTCTTTTTATATTCTTCAATCACGAGAATGGAAGAAATGGCATTATTGACCTCTTTTTCCAAGAAAGGTAGGTTGTATTGTTAATTTATTTCTTAGGATTTCACTTTTACTATTTTTACTGAAATCAATTTTCTTTCCCTTAAAATGCTTGTCAGTGGTTTCAAAATAATTGTGTTATGCATCTTTTATTATATAGGGAAGATGTTAATATAATCACTCTGGAGAAGGAACTGATCGGAGGGGTTTATTTTCTCAACCAACAAAGCATGATTAAGGGTTGGATCAAAGGGAATTTATTTTATGAATTTTGAACATTTATGATACACATTTTTTGTTTTGAATTTCATTGCTTGATCTAGTTTTCTTTTGTGTTTTAGTCTGACCTGAAATGGTAATGTGATTCCCATGGGTAAATAATTATTGAAATAGGCAATGTACATTAGTATTTTTAGACATATTCTGTTGATTTCTTGCATTTCATATTTTTAAGTGTATCATCACAAATGAATAAGGGGCCAGGGACATCTTTTTTAATGGTTTATTATTGTTTCTCTTGCATGGAAAACTTTTCTTTTAAGATGGAAACAAGGTAACCTAGAGTTCCAATTCAAATCTTCATCCCAAATGCAGTTCTGATATCCGTCCATTATGATGCCATGCCAGATGAAATACGATGTGTTTACAAAATTTCCCCTGAGATATTCAGCAGTTCCTTCAGGCAAGCCAATACTTATTGTTATTCTCTAATACAACCATATTTCACAAATTAATAAACCGAACAGCAAGTATGACAAAAAGATATGCCAAACAGCCAATACAGGAAACTGTTTTATACCAAGAACTCTAACCTTTTCATGGAATGATAGAGCATAGAACTAATATGGATATGGAAACAGATGCACATAGTTAAGTTCAAAGAGATTTAGACCAAGGCATCCAGAGAGAGTCAAGTGCATGGATGCTTCAATTTACTGACAAATCTTGGTGGTATTTCAGAGCAAGGTGTTAATCAGTTATACAGATTCTTTTGTATGGCAAATACTTTTTACCTTTCCCCAGACAGTTGTTACCTTGTGACATTTTGAAAAATCTTTTCTTGAAATTCTTACCTTGTGAAAAGACAGTTATTTCAATTAAGTTTTGAAGGACACTTGTTATAGCTTTCTTCTCATTGTTAAGGAGACATTAAATTGTACTAGGATCTAAACCCACATTATTGTTCAGTGTCATTGGAGAACGGTATGCCTAGATGGAATTTGGTGGTGTCTATCTTGATGGAGTTGATTGCTTCATTCCTGCTCCTTCTCTCATGAAGAAATTCGACTGTTGTTTGAGAGGATTGGACAGATTTGATGTCTTCAACGAAAGCCAGTGAAGTCCATTTGATAAAGGGGTTCTACTACTAGCCACAAAAGACTAGAGCCGGAGTCAGTTTCTATAATATCCATGAGCTTGTATTCCCTTGTTTCCAATAAGCCAAGCTTTATACCTAAATAAATGAGGGTTTACCAGCTCCTCAGTCCATAGGACACAAACGTCTACTTCGCAGTACTGCATTAATGAATTGGGAGCTCATCTGGTGGTTTTGGGGGGGAATTGAATACGGGACTTCATTGGGGAACTCTCCATCTTTACCATTTAGTCTAAGTGCCTAGGTTGATTACTTTTGAAAAGCCATACTCCCCATGTGATTACTACACACTTCCTTAATGCCAGCAACTTAAGGACTGCTCCTGGATATCTTTGTCCAAATTAACTTTGAAATTGTGCCTGCAGGAGGGATTTAAACCTCCTCTGTATCTCCGCAATTCCCAAACCAATATGCTGATTCTACTCTTACAAAGGATTTGACAATTATTAGATTTATCTAAGTATTGTATTTGACTACTTAGTATTTCTTGATCTAATTTCAGATGTATTTTCTTGTTTTTAGGTATTTGAATGCTATCCAGACAAATGGACACCATCTTCTTCGATATGTTGCTACTGCAGTGATTGTCAATAAAAGGAGGAGGAACATGCTAAAGGAGCTGGTTAAAGTTATTCAACAAGAGCGATATGCATATAAAGATCCCATCACAGAATTTATGGAATGCTTGTATATAAACTATGATTTTGAAGGTGCACAGAAAAAACTGATTGAATGTGAAGAAGTAAGTCTGCATTATCTCCTTGATTCCTGTCGTATGCCACAGCTAAATTCATCAAAAGTCATATCTAGTAATCTAAATTAAAGTTCAGTTCAGTTTTTGCCTGCTTGGTGCAGCAATTTAATGATTTATCTAATTGTATAAGGCACTTGACTGTTGAGAAGTATTCCCAATTCTTTGTGCTAAATAAGACTAGTTTTAAACATCTCGTAGTCACCCTGTGTTCAATTTTGCTGATTCTATTTTAAATAAGTCACAAGGTTAAAAATGTAAGCATAAGATATAAATTTTAGTCTGCGTCAAGTACAAATGAGTTTCTTATCTTTATAAATCTATTTGACACTAATATAAGAACATATGGCAGGTGATACTGAATGATCCCTTCCTTGGTAAACAAGTACAGGAGGGAAATTTTGTTACAGTGCCTCTCAGGGACGAGTTCATGGAAAATGCCCGTCTTTTCATTTTTGAGACATACTGTCGTATTCATCAATGTATTGACATACGGTAAGAATGTAGAAAGTTTGCAATGTATCCATGCAAATACAAAAATATCTATTTGCTTTTTTAATCTATATTCTGGTTTCTATTTTCTTGTCTTCTTATTGCTTTATTTGCTGATCTGTTAGACATCATTATTTTAGTGTCGAAGAGTATTAAGTTAGAGTATATTCAACTGTACAAAGAACTGCCCCATGGCATAGGGATAGTCCATAACTGGAGACTGAATCATTGACTTGGCTGTGAATTTTTGAGACTAAGGTCGTAATGCCCAATTAAACAGGCCTCTGATATTTTTCTAAACTGTATCAACTTAATTCATTTTTGAAATAAAATAAAACAAGGTGATTAAAGCAAAAATATTGGCCTAGCCGAAATTACTTAAGAAATCAGATCAGTATTGTTACACTCTGAATTAGATATCTTTTCCCCAGCTTAACAAGTTTCTCCATCCTTACCATTATTTGTACAATCATATATAACATTTATTGATTTTCCCTCAATCAAATGCCAATTAAAAAGGATTTGACCTTGGGCATGTTTGCTTTGCCCTCAATTCTCGTGGCTTGACAGTCTGTCATTTGACTTTTTTGCTGCTTAAGGTGATTTGATATCTCGACACATAAAAATATAATGCTCAATTCATTGGAAAACATTTTGAGAGTTTGAGAGTCCGAGCAGGAAACTCAACAGGTTTCAGGGAGAAACTTGGGCAATTTTTTTTTGTATGTGTCATAAGTTCAGTGCACGAGTCTTGTGCGAATTGTATAGTCAGCCTTCTGACTTGGTAGTCTGCATGATTCTGTGCGAGTTTTCCAATTAACTCTGAACCAAGCTTTTCCTTGGCCAGGTTTCACATCCTTTAACTCTGCCAACAGATTGAACTATAAATAATATTCAAGCTTCAGGATGCCCATTTTTCAAACTTCTTTAATAGACAGAAATTAGTTTTCCTCACACTGTATGCTTCTTTCTCTATCGCTATAAATCCCTACTTCAAAATCTTGGGGTTTGACTTATTCGTACTGATAGTGTATAGCTGTGTTAAAAAGGAATGGGGCTCAACAAAATTGATCTGAAACAATTTTAGCTGGGAAATTGCTTGTTATTAACAAGAGAAAAGGATTACAATATATATAAATACAAAGCATTGAAGAAATTAATGAAACCAACTACCTCTATCTACAAACACTTAAGAGACCAACCACCTACAACTGTAGGCATTAAATGTCTACCTACTAACTATTGTAGATACAAAATATAATTGACCATTAAACAATATAAGAATATAATATTCTAACAGCCCCAAATCTGTCATGTCAAAAGCCTGACACAAATCATGTTTGATTGCTGCAATCAAATGTGTTGAACTACCAGTAATGATCAAGTCATCAACATAGACAACAAGAAAGAGAATATCATCACCAGAGTGTTTGACATACAAATTACTGTCAGAAGGGCTACATGAAAACCATGATCAACCAAGTACTGATCAATCTTGATGTACCATGCACGAGGAGCCTATTTTAGTCCATAGAGTGCTTTCATGAGCCTACATGCCTGATGCTCTTTGCTAGCAACCTTGAAACCAGGAGGCTGCGTCATGTAGACTTCTTCCTGCAACTCACCGTTGAGGAAGGCACTCTTGACATCCATCTGATGAATTGTCCGTCCAAATTGGGCTGCAATAGCGAGAAGAAGACGAATTGTGCTCATCTTCACAATAGGAGCAAAAGTCTCCTCATAGTCAATGCCCTCTTGTTGTGTGAATCCCCAAGCAACTAATCTGGCCTTGTATTTATCCAAAGTACCATCTGCATGATACTTGACCTTATAAACCCATTTGCAGCTGATAGGTTTCTTCCCAGGAGGAAGGTCAGAAAGAACCCAAGTGTGATTCTTTAGAAGACTATGGTATTCTGTCGCCATAGCCTTTTCCCACTCTGGAATTCCTTTAGCCTCTGAATATGTCTGAGGCTCATAGATGCTGTGGATGTTGGCCATAAGAGCAAAATTGACTGTGTTTTGCTGCGTGCTCTTTCTGCGAGTTGATTGGCCCTCAATGAGTTCATCATCATGAAGATCTCTGACAATCTTGAGCCACTTAAGCCGACGAGTAGAAGTACCAACATTTGAAATAGGAGAAACAACATCTATCGGGATTTCTGGAACAAAGTCATTTGGATGTGAGTCCTGAGGAAAATTAGGTGGTGCTATATCATGACCTGTAGACTCCTCATCTTCAGAGTCAGAATGCTCTGAAGCCCTCCCATCAGGGGAACCAAGAGGAAGACAAACACCCTCATTAGAAACCTTCATAGGCTGATCCGTAGGACGGGTAATAGGAAGAAATGGACCAGCAGTCTCATCAATCACAACATCACGACTGAATATGAGACGATCTGTCTCCGCATCAATCAACCTGTATGCCTTGTGATTGTCGCTGTAACCAATAAACATAAGTTGTTGGCTCTTGGAGTCCAATTTGGCACGCTTGGCTTCTGGAATCTAGACATGAGCGGTAGAACCAAAGACTTTCAGATGGCCCACCTTAGGCTTACGTCCTGACCAAGCTTCTTCTGGAGTCATCTTCTTAATGGCCTGTGTAGGTGACCGATTCGGGAGGTAGATTGCAGTATAAATTGCTTCAGCCCAGTATTTCTTAAGGACATTTCTATATTCCATCATAGAACGAGCCATTTCAGTAATGGTGCGATTCCTATGTTCAACGACACCATTCTACTGAGGGGTGTATAGTGCGGTGAGTTGGCGCTTAATGCCATGTGAAGCACAAAAAGAAGAGAAGTCAGCTAAACAAAACTCCCCCCCATTATCTGACCTTAGAGTAACAATCTAAGAACTTGATTCCTTCTCAACTAAGGCCTTAAATTGCTGAAATGTACTTAACACATCTGATTTATGTTTCAAAAAATACACCCACTTTTTTCGACTGAAATCATCAACAAATAATAAAAAGTACCTGGACCCAGTAACAGATGGAGTGTTCATTGGTCCACATACATCAGCGTGAACCAATTGAAGTACCTTGGAGGCTCGCCAAGAATCACCCTCCGAGAATGGTGTCCGATGCTGCTTCCCAGCTTGACAGGCTCCACAAACTCCATGATTTTGAGTTTGGATCTCAGGTAGACCAGCAACCAAACCCTCCCGAGACAATTGAGAGAGATAGTGCACATTCAAGTGCTCATAACACTGATGCCAAAGTTTGACGATGGAAGTACTCTTGGTGGCCAAAGCGTGCTCCTGAGAATCATCGGAATCAACAAGTCTATACAGACCATGATCCTCAAGCCCCATAGCGATTGTAGTACAAGTCTCCCTATCAACGATGGTGCAGGTGGATGAATTGAAAACAACATCCAACTGGGGAGAATGCCGCATGATCTAGTTGACTGAGAGAAGATTATGTTCCATGCCTGGAACATAGTAGACATCGAGAAATATTAAATTTCTCCCTCCAGAGTGAATCTGAACATTGCCCTTACCAACAACTATATACTCGTCTCCTCCAAAAATGACAGAATTGGAGAATTGTTCGAATTTTGTGAACCAATCCTGACAATGAGTCAAATTCTGCGAAGCCCCGGAATCAATAAACCAGGCAGAAGATTGTATTGGATTTGCTGTTCTCTTGGCCAAAAACGCATAAAATGCAGACTCTTTCTGATCAGTGTGCTTTGCAACATTGGCTTCAGATTGAGACTTGCTTTGTTTCTTTTGTTCAAAAGCCAACTGAATGTGACAGTCAGCCTTCATGTGACCATATTTATGGCAATAATTGCACTAAACGTTCTTCTTCTTGCTGTCTTGAGAAGAACCAAAGCCTTTCAGCTGAGAAGATTGAGCCTTCCCTTTGTTCTTAGCAGAAGATTTGGTAGAGAACACTTGTTTTGTGGAGGTGGAACGGGTACTGCTTCCAAACTGCTGTCTCCAACGATCCTGTTGTAGAAGCTTGTTACACAAGTCTGGAAACTTCAAATCAACATTTGTTGAAGTAATATTGAGCGTCTCAATGAAATGCTCATAAGACTTTGGCAAACTCTTCAAAGTAATGACGACCATGTCCTCTTCCTCCATTGTTCGACCAATTGCCTCCAACTGATCAGGAATGTCCTTAATCTTTGTCAGATGCTCGTGTAAGGACATTTTCTCATCCATCATGATGGAAAAAAGCATGTTCTTGAGAAAGAACGCTCTGCTCTTGTCGGAGGTTTCATGAAGGGCCTTCAAATGATCCCAAATTTCCGTAGCAGTTTTGCCAGACGGTACCTGAGGTAGCTGCTCATCTGTGACTGAGAGTTTGATGAGCATGACGGCTTCCCGGTTGTGTTCATCCCATTTGTCTTGGTCCTTTCTGGTTACAATGGGATGAGTTGAGTTCTCCAAAACGGCTTGATCAAGGCAACGATATTCAAAGATTGTAATCATGCGCTGCTTCCAGGTGTTGTAATTCTTCCCATTGAACCTCTGGCTGCTTTTGAGCATTATATTTATCAGAGATGCCATCACGTATTCTGAAGTCAAACTGGTGAAGGCACAAAAATCATTGCACTGAAACAAAAGTAAGTTTTGCAGGACAAATTCTAAGGCATAAATCAAAACCCTAGCACGGATTTTGAGGTATAAAGCCAATGCAGAGTTTTTAAAACAAAACCCAGAAAATTTGAAGAATACACAGAAAATTTCGACAACACCCACTTGCACAAATTTCGAGGCATGAAAAATAAGGTACCCAGAAAAATCTAAAGGCAACCTAGTTGAGCTCTCGAAAACCCCACAAGGAATCTGCAATTGAAAAAAAAATTCGACTTGAACTGGAGGGTCAAAACCCTAGTCGAATTTTCTGAAAGCCCTAGGCGGCTATTAAAATGCAGAAAAAGACTGAAAATCTTCTGAAATTGCAGCCACAAAGAACTAGATTCAAAATGCAGCCACCAGATGTTTGAAAACTACGCCTAGATAGAAGGAAATCGCGCCCCAAAACAGAAAGAAATCATTCCCAAAAAGAGGGCAAAAATGCGTCCAAAAAAGAGCCTTCAAAAATGCGGACGGATTTTTTGAGAAAGAAAAACACGAGCTACAAAACAATCTACGGCCAGAACAAAAAGCAAATCAGAGAATGCTGGTTTTTTTGTTTTAGTAGAAAAAATCTGCGACCAGAAACCCACGACAAGCACAGAAAAATCGCGACCAACAAACAGAAAAAAAAATGCGGCCCAGCAACTGGGGAAATTGTGGCCAGGAGTAGGAAGAAATCGCGCCCAAATCATGAACAAAGTCGTGCCCAGATATTTTCAAAAACCCTAGTTGCGGCTCTTGGTAGAGACACAGAAAAAACATGCGAAAAAAATCCCATGATTTTTTAGAGTCATTAAAAACCACGACTTTGCAGAAAAGGGTTACGATTTTCAATGAGAAAAAAACTCACGACAATTAGAAAACAAAACCCCTTGATTTCCATTTGCAAGTAAGACTCAGAAAAATCGATCTTCAAAATTCTTGAAAAATTTCTTAATTTCTTTTGAAATTTTTAGAATATCAATTTTTTTTTCCTTTATAATTCCTGGGCTCTGATACCATGAAACAATTTTAGCTGGGAAATTGCTTGTTATTAACAAGAGAAAAGGATTACAATACATAGAAATACAAAGCAATGAAGAAATTAATGAAACCAACTACCTCTACCCTATGTCACCATATTCGACCGAATTTCATGTTGAAATTCGAAATTCGTCGAATTTCAAAAAAATGTTTCAAATTCGTCTAAATTCGACCAAATTCGGCAGTCAAATAAGGGCGTTGAAAATTTTCATAAAGCGATTTTTTTTTTAGGGTTTTTTTTAAGGTTTTTTTGTTATATCGCTGTCGGCCGACATTTGATATTATTTCATCTCTCTCTCGCGTCGGCGTCTGCAAGTCATTTCATTTTTCAGTGTTCGCTTTTGCTTGTCTATCGCGGCTTCAAATCTCTACTTCGACGACTCCAGTGGCCGTCACTTGCGTCGGCGTGCGGCCATCAACAAATATCGACTTTGCCTTTACCAGTGGCCGTCACTCTGCGTCCCCCTGTAGGTTGCGGGCCTGCGGCCATCAACAAAGTTTTGCTCCAACTTCATCCGCGCCGGTTCCTCTGCTACGAAATCACAATCCGCGCCGCAACTAAATCATCCGAACTCAGCCGTCGAAGGAGGTAGAACGTAGAAGATTTTTTTTGTTTTTTTTAAATTTAGGGTTCCAAATTTTATGCGAATGATTTTTAGTTTTTTACTATTAGGTATTAGCCATTAGGTATCCAAAGTTCTAAAAATTTAAACTATATTTAAAATATTTCATTTGTTTTAATATTTAATATTTTATTTTGTATTTAAAAATTAATATTATGTTTACAGTTTACTTATTTCATTTTTATTGTAAATGTAAAATACGAAAATGTAAATTATATAAATATATAATATATATTTATATTATTATAGACTTCAAAGTTTCAGTTATTAAGTTTATTAATATTTAGTATTTTTTTATTAATATTAAAAGCTTCTTAATATTTTAGTATTTTTATTATTTTATATTTTATAGATTTTAGGTACTGAAAATTATATTAATAAAATTATAGATTTCTAGTACTTATTATTTATTAATATTTAGTGTTTTCATTTTATTTTTATATTAATAAAAATATGTTAAATATATTTATGTTTATTAAAATTAAATTTAGTATTTTTTATTTTGTTTTTAGATTTAAAATAAGAAATCTATATATTTTGTCTCAATGTTGTTTGAAATAAAATTGTGGATGTTTTAACTTTTAAATATTAAATATTATTTTGTCATTCAAACATGCAGATTATGTCTCCCAAGAAATCAACTGCGGAAGCATGGAAATATGTCACTCGCAATGGAACTGACCTCAAATGCAACAAGTGTCAGAAACCTTTTATTGGCGGTTTAACAAGGGCAATGGACCATTTACTTGGTATTACAAATGGTGCAGGAGGAGGTGTTACAGCATGTCCTGACGTTACCCCACAAATGAGAGCTGCTTTAGAGAAAGAACAGTCCTCTTCAATTAGAGGAAAGATGATGAAAACACACAAAAAACAGAGAATTGAAGAAGATATGTCTCAATCTAGATTCTCAGCATCTATTATGTCTTCCTCTTCTGGTTTATCCAAACCGGTGAGGGCATCAACAGAGAGTGGAACATTGAAAAGCTTCTGGAAACCAGTAGAGAAACAGGAGGTGGATGATGCTGTAGCTGATTTGTTTTACACAAGTGCTATTCCATTCAATGTTGCAAGAAGTCCACATTTTCGTAATGCTGTTCACAAAATTGCAGAGTTTGGCAAAGGATACACTCCCCCAGGTTCAGAGACTATCAGGACAACTCTTTTGCAGAGGTCAAAAGATAGAGTGACTGATAAACTAGCTACTATCAAATCCTCTTGGAGGAAAACAGGTTGCACTATATTGAGTGATGGATGGTCAGATATATGTCAAAGGCCATTGATAAATATTTTGGTGGCTTGTCCTGAAGGTGTTGTGTTTTTGAAAGTGATTGATGCCATGAACCACAAGAAAACTTCTGAGTACATTTTTCAAATATTAGAGGAAGCCATTCTTGAAATAGGGGTGGAAAATGTGGTTCAAGTGGTAACTGATAGTGCCGCAAATTGTGTGGGAGCTGGGAAGCTGATTGCAGATAAATACCCACAAATATATTGGAGCCCATGTGCAGCCCATTGTCTTGATTTGTTGCTTCATGACTTGGCTAAATTCCCATGGGTACATGAAGCTATTCACAGAGGAAGAGCAATTGCAAATTTCATAAGGAATCATCGTCTCACATTGAGTCTTTATAGGCGGCATGCATCCAGGGAGTTGTTGAGGCCTTGTGAAACAAGATTTGCTTCATTTTATATCACTTTGAAAAGAGTGGTTGAAGAAAAGGCAGCTTTGAGGTCTGTAATTTGTTCCAATGAATGGGAACACTCAGTGCTTTCTAAAGGTCCTAAGGGGAAGAACGTAGAGCAAATCATTCTGAATAGCAATTTCTGGGAAAGTGCAGCCAAGGTTTTACTCATATGTGAACCAATTGTTGACGTGCTTCGTATGGTTGATGGTGACACTCCTTGCCTTGGCATGCTTTATGAAAGCATGGACCGTTGTAAGGAAACTATTCAAAAAGCACTCAATAATGTAGAAGCAGAATATATGGAGATATGGGAGGTAGTTGATTGCAGATGGAAAATGATGCACACACCTTTACATGCAGCAGCTTGCTTTTTGGAGCCTAAATTGTTTTCTATTGATAGAGAAGGTGACACTGAAATTATGGGAGGGCTTTTAGAAGCTGTTGAAAAGTATGAATCAAATCCATCAATTTCAGCACTAATCAGAAGTCAATTTTGGGTATACAAAAGAGGAGAAGGGATGTTTGGAATGTCAGCAGCCAAATATGACATGACACATGTACCTGCATATACATGGTGGATGACCTATGGAGCACAAACTCCTGAGCTACAAAGGTTTGCTATTCGAGTTTTGAGTCAGGGAGCAAGTTCGTCAGCTTGTGAGAGGAACTGGAGTTGCTTTGACCACATCCATTCCAAAAAGAGGAATAAATTGTTGTCCGGAAAGTTGGGAGATCTTGTCTATGTTCGCAGCAATTTAAAATTGCTCACGAACAAATCAGCAAAGGACTCTTCATCACAACAAATTCGTGAAGACATAGCAGCACTAGATGCAGATGAGCCTGACTTTGCAGATGAAGAATTGAGTACTGATACAGATGATGATGAGCCAAGTGCTCTTGATGACTTGGAGCTTTTTTGAAGTTCTAAAGTCTTTACTGTTATTGTACCTTTTTGACAAAAGAACATCTTCACAATCGTGATTTCACATGTTTCTTATGGTTTATATTTTATAAATGTGTCATCTTTTTGTAATGATTCAAATATATGTATCAATGTTAAACTATTTAGAGAATTGTATGGAGATATTACTTATATTTATAAAAAAAATAAAAAATTTACATGAGTCGAATTTTATTCGAATTTTATACTTTTCGAATTTTTTCCTTGTCGAATTTCATTCGAATTTCAATGTTGTCGAATTCGAATTCGAATTCGAACCTGGTGACTTAGCCTCTACCTACAGACATTTAAGAGACCAACCACCTACAACTGTAGGCATTAAATGTCTACCTACTAACTACTGTAGATACAAAATATAATTGACCATTAAACAATATAAGAATATAATATTCTAACATGATCATCTCTTAATTTTTTTTGCATTAATGTATAGCAAATGATGGGCTGCAATACAAATAATATAAATATGTCCAACATGAAAATTATAATCAGCAAGAGTGGCAATTGGACATCTCTCAGCCCTGTCCTTTGTAGTGTGTAATTGGTGAGAGTGGGAAACTAACATCTCCCAGCTCTTACACTGTCAATGTACAGCATATTCAGCTTAAACTTGACATCTTGATGAATCATTTGCCATTGTAGTATGCAGTTTTATCGGCAGCGTAAATTTTCAATATTGGTTTCTGGATTTGACTGCATAGAATCATTCTTTTCTGAGATTAGAGCCTTACTAATGGGCTGGTCAATCAATGTAGAAGCCATTGCTCATATATCAGCTATGTTCCACCAAGATTCCAAGGTGGGGACGACAGGTGATGGGGAATGCATTTTTAGGATGGATTTTTTGGGAGGCCATTCTTTAAGGGTAGATTTTTTTTTAAATAAAGAAAATTTCAAATATTCATATTATAACATTGATAAGGCATTCATCATATTCATCATAGAACCTTAATACACAACATTAGAGTTGAGTTGAGATTTCACATGAGGGTTGACAAACAAATTATCAAAATTTAATTTCTTTTATTGTCAATGTGCATATATATTGTTTAAAAATTACGACAAAATATCCAAAGGCTACAAGTTCCAACTACAAAATGACAAAAATGTAGAAAATATGCAGCTGTCCTCAATCAGCATCTAGTAACACAACATCAAAATAGGAGTTTGAGTTCGAACCATTGCCACTATGAGAGGACCTCAACCAATCCGTCCTATGCCACCTCATCAGCGTGTGGCATCTTCGGGATCACCATCCCAATGTGGCTGAAATTTGATGATACTTAGGAGTCTGCTGATCTTGGCTGCAAGGCACTATTCATGACCACTAGTTTTTCGATTGTCAAGAGGGAAGCCGATTCCTTTTGATTGACTAGATGAAGCTATATGTAGGCCAATTCCTCTCTACAACAAAGGCATTGACACCTTATGAAAGGAGACAAGTGGCAAGTATCCTCAACTCTGGTGCATCCTTGCTATGCCATGTCCACCATCCAATAGAGTTGATTTGAATTAATGTAGTTTTATCCATTCTCTTCTTTGGTTTGTTGAATTTTGGACCACAAAGATTGGTGAAGGCTAGCCACTAAGTTCTAAGTAGACTCAACTTCTCACCACTATAAGTCTTTTGAAGGACTTACATGAGACCTCCTTTCACTGCTTCATTATTAGATGAAGGCACATTTCTAGGTCTTGCTACATACCATTTGGGATTTAGAGCATAGGTTGTCATGTGAAGTGGGGTGTTCATAGTGTTCCACTACCGTGTCACAATAAACTTAATATGCTCGTTGTAAAATTCTAACTCAGGCTCCTTGTTATGAATGGCCTGCTTCATCTGCCCAAGCATGCTATCAAATGTTTCATAAATCTCTCCAAGGCTAGGAGAGTTTGTATCAACATATGATCCGCACAACAAATGGGATAAAGGAACAAACATATCTACAATCAATGAAAATAATTTACAAACTTGAAACTCAGAAACAACAAAATAAAAAATTTAATAGTAAAATGAAAATCAACAATTTAATAATAATATCAACAATATGCCAATTTATTAAAAATTGGTAATTTCTTACCTCACTGTGGAACACCACTTATTGTCAAGGATTTTTTATTTCACACTTTTTTCTTGAGCTATGCTTGGCTCTAGCCATCTACCCCACTTTGAATTGATCTTCGTTAACTATATAAAGGCTCTTGCATCTTAAGCATCCTCTCCAACAAAATAAAGTAGTTGGCATATCTAGTATCCACAGGTTTAACAAATTCTTCTATCAAAAGAATCCTAAACAAAGCGAGGTGTGATGGTTGCAAATAAACTTTGTATGTCTCTAGTTTTTGCCATCACTGCCTTCATGCAATCTATCTTCCTAATGTTTTCAATATATTGTTCAATGCATGCACACAACATGAGCTCTAGAAAATGTGCTTGTAAGCATCCCTCACCATCAAGCCAACTAACTTACATACATGGGTTGAATCTGTCATGTGTAACATTAGAGGCCCTGACCTCTTCTATAACATCCTTCAAAATCTGAAATTGGAAGCTTGCATCTTTCCTCTTCTCTGAACAATCGATAGCTCTAAGAGAACAAGAGTCAGTTTGACATGTGACAATGACACTGATGAGTGGTTGATGTTTAATAATGGTCCACTCATCCATGATCATAAAATAGCCATCCTTTATCCAAACTTATTTTTTATCTCCTCCATTGTTATACTCACTTTGGAATACTCTTTATCAAGGAGAGTGGTGTTTATCTTATGTTCTTCATGGGGGGACAAATGAAGGACCAATAACAATGGCATATTTGAACATCTGTTTAATATATGGAGAGCATGTCACATGAAATAGTATGGCATTGACATAGAAAAAGTTGACAATAGAAGACTTGGCCACTTCTCGTGATAGCATTTTAAACATGCTTGCAATAGTAGTGACCCTTTTCTTTCCTTTTGACTCTCGACATTTATGGATTGGGTAGGCAATGACACACTAAGCTACAAAGACTTTATTGTCATCCCCCTATTTTTTGCTATTAACAAGCTGGTCACCTCAGCCTTCTCAACGAGGGTTACTTTTTTACTCTTTTGTACCTTTTGTCGAATTATGCCCAAAAGATAAAGAGTACACCCTTGGGTAGCTTCCAGTATATTCCTTTTTGCACAAATGACATAGCCATACTGTACTCCTTGTCTCTATCTGTGGTGGTTGTAAATTGTAAGAGTTTTTTTTGGATTAAGTAGGCCTTTTGCATACGTTTTTAGTAGGTCAGAAGGGCATTCAAGTGAGTTATTTGAATTTTGATTTAACTGTTCCTGCGACACTCCCACTACTAGAAGAAACTCCGATGTTACTTTTACCACCACAGGCTCTTTGTTGAATTTCAATTCTTCACCTTGACTACCCTCACTGCTGCTAATTGTTTTTTTTGTTGAAAATTCAAATGACAGCTGCAAGTGTAAACATAAATTAGAAACAAACAAAAACCCTTCTAAGTGTTCAAAACTTTGACAAAATAATATGCAAGAGAATTTGTGAAAATGAACAATAGATAGTGAACTTACGTTAAATGATGTAGATTTGGTGCTCTCTCGCCCTCTTCTCATTGTTTGTTCCCTTATTTCCTCACAGCTGTTTTCTTTCTTTGTTTTCCTCTTCACAAGTTTAAAAATGACAAAATGAGTTTCTTTTTTCATTTTATTAGTTGATGTGTTTGGTGGGCTTGACCTCTATTGATTTGAGTTGAGTTGAGTTGCCTAAAGGTAGTGCCTTCTTTTTCTACTGACAAAAAACCTCATTTATCATTTGTGTGTGCCCTGCCCCTATCTCTATCGGTTTATTTTTTTATTAATTTTGTGTTTTTGTTTTGAGTGCTGGGCTGTAGGACGTCTGAATGTCCCATGGCCCTCCTCTAGTGTGCCATCCATCCCCTGCCCCTTTTTCTGTGTACCTGAAATGTTTTCTGGTTTTTTGAAGTTTGGGGATGGGGACATGTCACATACGATCAGATGAAACTTAACCATTTGCCATGTTCATAGATTGGATGATTTTGAGTTTCTATTAACATTATTGTTAACCTCTTGCACTTTTTTTCACCATGTTCTTTGAGGTCCAAATAATAATCTTTCTAGGATGGCAATCAAATCTGAGGCCTTTTAACCAAGACACAGATTTGTCAATTAAGTACAAATTTTAGCTGTGAAAAAGTGCGATTTTTATATCTTTTTAACAATTCCTGTAGTAATTCCAGACTTAATTTTTTCAGTTCGAATATAACTCCAGCTCTAGTATGAAAAAGTTATATTTACTCATGCATCAAGTTAGGACAAAGCAGAGTTCTCCACAACAGCTTTTGCCTCAAGTTTTCTTGATCGGTGAAAACTTAAAAACACCATTTTTCAAATAAACCTCTTTTTTGGCTGCCGCTGTTGTCACTCTTTGCTTAAACAGGGTAGTCTTCTCTTATGGGTCTTGAATTGCTATCCCTTGTTGAGCTTGTTGATATTATCTCCATTAATATAAATCAAATATTCTTTTATCCATTATTTCAAGCAGGGAAAAGCTCCTCTATGGATGCGGTTTGGGAATTGTGGACACAAACCCCCAGCGCCGCCCCCACATTCTCTTCCCCCCTCCCCTTCCGCCAACCGACACACACACACACACATATATATAATCAATCTGTCATGGTATGTGTAAATATTTTTCCAATTATCTTATTGGTTTCTTATAGAGTAAAATTTGTTCATTGTCAGAATGCTTGCAGACAAGCTTAACATGAGCTATGAAGAGGCAGAACGATGGATTGTAAACCTTGTAAAGAACGCAAAGCTGGATGCTAAGATTGACTCGACATCAGGGACTGTTGTCATGGGAACAAACCACACAAGCATGTAAGTGGGCATACTGACCTCTTAATCGAGATCTTGTACTTGCTTTTGTTGCTTTATATTTCTGCATAGGACAATGTGTAATTGGATACACTTGATTCATCTCCGATGTCTTAAGTAGGTACGAGCAAATTATAGAGAACACTAAGCAATTGTCGATGCGGACCTATGTCCTAGCGAACAATGTTGCTTCAGCAGCTGTACCTACTGCTCAAGCCTCTTCCATGCGGGTAGCAAATTGAAGTTCCCAAGGTTCACTTTGGGGAGTTAAAAATATTGTAGGAAGTCATTCTTTCAGTTATCTAAACTGATTGAATTCAATGAATTTGAGTTTCGGCCTGTATTGTCATTGGCACCTCAGATTTCAACCAAAATTTTGCTGAACCAATTATTTTCCGGTTGATTTAATTTTTTCTGTTAGTTCGTCAGTTCCTTTCCTAGATTCAGAGTTTAATCACCAAAAACTTTGATTTTTTCTGGTCGATTCAAAAAGGTTTTCTTTGGGGTATGAATCGACAAATTTTCTTTCTATAACTGCATTTTTAATTTGTCTTTATCTCTGACATCGGTCGCTTTGTGCTACTGTTAGAAATGTCATTTCTCTATAACAATTCTCTTTTTAAAGATTAGAGTTGTTCAATACATTGAAATGTATACTATTTTTTATCAAGACAAACGTTAGCATAATAACTTTGAATGATTTCACAACACGGATCTATATTAATTATTCCTATTGGTTTACAGAGTTAGAAATTGGTCCTCCTTGCCTAGACACTTGGGTTTATTGAATCTTGGTCGCATTCCATTGAGAGTTGTAACAGTGGCAGCAAATGGTAGAATGTAATGGAGTGAACATGTCTATAATAATTATTAGAGCGGGCATATATTTTTTTTATGTATAAGACATCAAAATTTCAAAATATATATTAATATGACAAATGAAATTATTAAAAAATTACATGTAAGTGTAATATTTATTATTCTTTTAAACTTAAAAGAAAACAAAAGAATTATCTAAATAATGATGGTGACTTTTGCTTAAGTAGAATCAAAAGTTACATATAGATATAAAATATATATTATTCTTTTCAAAATAAAAGTAAAACAAATGTGTTATTAAAAATAGTACATCAAGAATTGCAAAAGTTGCATGGCACTCGCACATAGCTCTTCTTCATCTGAGCACAAGGAAAGCTCCCTGAATTGCCTCCTCTTCTCAACCTTTGCAATCCACAAAGTGTTGGTCGCGTTGTCTAGGAAACACGGTGGATGCATAGGAATGGCTCGACCTAAGGGTTGTGAACGAACAAGAAGGTTTTTTGCCCTTGGAGAAATCATTGATTGCCTTCAACCACAGTATGTGCCCGATCAACAATTTCAAAAATGTTGTGAGGATTGGCAATGGTTTAGACATTGGACGTAGGTGGAGCTTTCCACATTCGGCAACTCTTTCTATTGATGGTGTTGTCAATGGTTTGGGAGCCTCAACTATGGCCTGCCCTTCCTCCCTTGGATTTGTAAACCCTAATAATGGTGGTGTTGCTATGTAGAACTCTCACTTCCCAATTCGCCCTTCAACAACCCCTGAAGTCTGCTTGGATGATTTGGCTATGGATCGGGAGGATTTTCTGGTAGACCATGCTCTGATTTGTCGTTTTACAAAGACATGGCGAACCTATGTGACTTGCATGCATGGGTTTCAGAGAATTGGAAAGAATATATGGAAAGGGAAATAAGCATTTACCCCTATGCAAAGGGGTTTTTCATTTTAGAATTCATTTCTCAGAAAGACAAGGAGTTGATTCTAGAAACCAGTCCTTGGTTCTTTCAAGGAGATTTGTTGTGTATGAAACCCTAGTTTCTTGAATTTGATCCACGAACATAAATTTTCACCACCACTTTTCTATGGGTAAGGTTGCTATATCTTCCCATTCAGTTTTGGGAATTAGATTGCTTGAGGGCCATTGGAAATGGCCCAGGAAGGTATCATCACTTCTCCAAGGAGACTATCAACTTTCAAAATTCTACATGTGCTCGAATTTGTGTTGAAATGGATCTTGCTAATGGCCTTGTTGAGATATTGTTGAAGGTGGGAAATAGATGTAGGAGGCAACCCATTGACTATGAAAAAATTGCTTTCAGATGTAGGAGATGCTTCTCAATAGAACATTTTTCTACACAATGCAATAAACATCGCGTCTTTGGGAATCACGCTTTGGGTAAACCAACATGGTGGATTGGAGTTGAATCTCAACATTACGTTATTCCACCCAATACCCTCAAGGACTCCGAACACTCTCATGCCTCTCCTCAGCTTGAGGCATGCTTTCCATCTTCGCCTGACACCTACTCAGAGAACCTAAAGGATGAAGCTACCACAGATTCCAGACAATGCTCTAAGGGAAGTGAAGCATCTACAATTTTAGATCACTCTACAACATCTTTGGACTTGCCAATGCTTGTTGGTTGAAATCCCATGGACAAAGTTCAGATTGATCAAGCAAAATCAAGAGACTTGGAGGGAGAGTATTCCTTCGCTGAAGCAGACCAAAATACTTTGGCTTCTTTTCATTGTGAGGCCAAATGGACATAGGTTAAGAGGAGGAAATCCTCCTCAAGCAAACATCATATGTTGCTCAGATCAACTACAAAAGGAGGAAATTGTGTTTTGGGTGTAATTGTATCAAAGAAGGGGCTCTTTGAGAACTCAATTTAATCTAGTTGTCTCTTTGTGAAATATTGACCACCTCTTTATGCGTTGTGTGGCTTTCCTTGGGATAAGGGAAGGCATCGATGTAATTGATTTATTATCAATAGAAAACCATCTCTTACATATAAAAAAAAGTACATCAAGAAAAAATAAAATATATATCAATAAAATAAAACAATTCCAAAAACAAAGTTAAAATCATGTGTCCATGTATATGTACTAAAATAAAATAGTTTTAAACTAAAAAGAAATATACACTTTTTTAATATTTATTTATACACTTGTATTTGTAGTAGTTTAAATATATATTAAAATTTGATTTTCATATAGAAAAATAAAATAGTTCTCCAAAGTAAAAGTTGAAGTAGTACTATATTTTGATTTATATAATATTTGTTTTGATGTATTCTTTTAATTCTTACATTTTTTATTAATATTTTTTTATTTTTCAAAAAAAGTTATCTACTTGTTAACATATGAAATAAATAATTTGTTTCATTTTCATATAGCTTTCTGAAAATTGTAAAAAAGTCGAAATAAAGTAGTTGGAAAAATAAAATATTTTAATAACTAAAATTACATATAAAACTATTGAAATAGTTACGAAGTTGATAATTTGTTAACATGCTAGATAAAAGATGAAATTTATGACCTAAATTAATATAAGTTAAATAGATACCTTTAAATTAATATCTCATGTTGTTTAAATAAATCTATTTAGAATATCTCGTTTGTTGTGTGATTTGTTTTTCTCATTCAAATACTAATGAATTAGCCATAAATCCTTACTAGTGGCAAAGAAAAGCTCAAAAGTTCAGGGTTATGAGAAGAAAGTTGTGAGTGCAAATGCTTGATATTAGTGATGAAATTGAAAATTTAAATTTAAATAACACTACAATTTCAAAATTAAAGAAAAAATAATCTAAGTCTTTATGAATCAGTATTATATTTTGGAATATAATGTAAAACTTAACTAAAATTTCAAATCCTTTGAGTAGGAAGTCGCAACAAAGGTTAATCATTGTTCAGTTTGAGAAAACATATTATCATAATTAATTAATTTCTTAGATAACAATAACTTTTTTTTTTATTGAATCAAAAGCATTACAAGAATGAAGTTACCAATAGGTAGCTGGAAAATGAATACAACAACTGCAAAACAACAATACAACCACTGAGCATGAAGCTAAAGGAATACTTCTATCATCTAAAACACATGCATTAAAGTTATTGTTGTTTTTTTTTGTAGATAACAATAACTTTAATGCATGTGTTTGAGATGACAGAAAGTATTAGGATCATCACAGTTATATTCTTGTAATTGTGGTTCAAGAACAAAGTTCCAAAATAAATATGAGAATATAATCTACAATCAAAATAGATATACATGAATGATAGCATAGGGGAAGGGTATCAATAGCTGTTATAGTTAACTTCACACACTCTAAGCTCTGAAATGGTATGTTGGATTTCAACAATTGTTTTTGGATTTCTTTGTTGTTAGAGTAATAAGTTATTTCACTTAATTAATTTAATCATATTCGTTAATTAATTAAGTCACTTATCACTTTACTTATGCTAAACTTAAACACATTAATAATTAATTATTTATTAATTATTAAGTGTGCACACTAGGGTTATGCATACATTGCTTTTATAAAACAATTCATATCTTGTATTTACTCAATTTCTGAATATTATTCATTTGCACATTTTCATGCAAATTGCTCTATTTTTTTGTTTTTATCTTGTGGAAGGTATTTTCTGGTTTGCATGTCTAATCTTGGTTTCTACCATAGTATCAGAGCTTTGAATTGCAACCCTTTCTCAAATTTTTGGAGAAATTCATTTCAGAGCACGTTCGGGGTTCCTCAAGGGTTTCATACCTTGAGCTTATTTATGAAGCATTTTGGATCAGACGAGCATTTCCATTGGATAAGGAGTGCTGAAAAAAGTCATGATTGGCTTTTATTTTGTCAAAATTTTATCAAGGGTTTGATGCAAGCTGTTTTTATTGGAGTCGTTTTTTATTTTTGCTTTAGAAATCCAGCTTCCACTCAGTTGTAGGAAAAACGATTTATGGGTTTTGTAGCCAAGGTTGAAATATCAACTGGGTATCTTTTAAATTTTGCACATCTTGTACAGATCTGGAGAAATTTTCTGTACAAAAAATGGCGCATGTCATTTTTCTTTACTGGTGGAAGGTTAAAAAAAAATATTTTTTTATCTTCTGCTTGCTAGATCAAAAAATGATTTATGGGTTTTGTTTTTAGCATCAAAATATTTCTGGGTTTTTGTTATTGTCTACAAATAGTGAGTAGATTTTGCAGAAATCAAATAAGAAGTAAACATTTTTTTGCTAGAAAACCCATTTCTTGTAAGCTAAATTCAGTTTTTTTGAAAAATTCATAACTTTTGGCCACGGTGTCCGTTTTTGGCAAACGAGATATCGATGAAAAGCTAGTTTCGAGCACTTCACATTGGTGTTGGCCATTTTTTTAGAGTTTGTCATCTACATAGATCTGAGGTCAATTTTAATTATGGAGGGAGATGTGAACATTGGTTTGTGCATGCACTCTTTTTTGTTTTCATGCACTAGGTTTGCATTGTCTCTTTAATTTATGCATGTTTTGCATGTTCTCCTTTTACAATCACGGGGTATTGTAATTAAATGAACTTCTATAAAGTTCTATCAGGGAGGTTTCTTGCATAATAATTTGATTAGAGTGTAATTGCATTGCATGTACTTTGATCTCATCTTCATATTGATGACAACTCACATGAGTTGTATCTGGATTCTATAGTTTCTTTTGGCCTCATCTTGCTCATAGCTTGACACATTTTGGTTTGCATCGGTTCACATCTCAAATTGAGAGCCTATGGTTAATTATCCCGAATCATATCAGATTCACATTGGGTCACATATTAGTTTGAGGGTCATTCATTTTATGGTTAATGTTCTAGAATCTTCATGGTACTTGCTCCTATGGATCAGTTTTAGTCACAGTTTGACATCGACATCAAGATACACATAGCTTCCAGATTCTTTTATTATATCATTCCCTCTTATGGGGGAATCATTTATTCATCTAATGTTGCTTCATAGATTCTAGAGTTGTTCCAGTTTGTGAGATTTCTAGTGTTCCATGGCATCAGGTCTGATGTTGCATTATCATGATTCCGCCTATGTCTTTCAATGACTCTCATATGGTTTTTTGTAAACAAAGGTATCTTTCCTTGCTTGTCAGATTCAAGATTTCAGTGTTACTCCACTAGAGTTCTTCTAGTGCTTCTTTGCAGCAGGTCATCTCATTGAGGAGGGGTTTTGTCACACTGGGTTTTCTCCTTTTTATCATTCATTGCATTTGTACATGGGTACCTGATCAGGCCTTGTTGTCGGGACCCATCTTTGCTTTCATGCATCTTTTCTTTAATGTTTTAGCTACTTCCTAACTTCATCTTAAGGGGGGGTATTAGAGTAATAAGTTATTTTACTTAATTAATTTAATCATATTGGTTAATTAATTAAGTCACTTATCACTTCAATTACTTAAGCTAAACTTAGACACATTAATAAGTGTGCACACTAGGGTTTCCTTTTAGGGTTATGCATACATTGCTTTTATAAAACAATTCATCTCTTGTATTTACTCAATTCCTGAATATTATTCATTTGCACATATTCATGCAAATTGCTCTAGTTTTTTCTGTTTTTTCTTTGTGGAAGGTATTTTTTGGTTTACATGTCTAATCTTGGTTTCTAACATTTATATGTGATTTAAGAGTTTATAGCTATTGTTTTGGCTTCTGGGTAGTTACAACAAACATGAGGGGATTTGTTGTGTACACAAAGGTTAAAAAGTGGTCATTTCAAGTTGACATCCAATACATATTCTCTAGTGCTTTGATAACTTTTTGCTTTGACCACCACAAAATGTACACAATTGATCCAATACATATACAAGAATGCCCCAATAATTCGTGCACTATAAATTTTTTTAGTGGACTTTTAATTAATATGTATCAATGAATGATAATTAGAATATGAAAGATAACTAAAGTCTAACGTGAGTGCGGATGTGAAGGGCTTTCATAGCATATGTATATGGTCGATACAGACCTTTGACAGAGAAATTACCTTGCCCTGCTTACAACATTTCCAGATTTCTTGCAAGAGTTTCTGTCATGACCTCGTCAAATTTGTTTGATCCAGCCTGGATTGGTTATGAACACATTGATAGGTAGTAGTTCCTCGCAGTATTATGAACAAATCCAGTGTTCAGAGATCACCCTGACATGTTACAGCATGCGGAAGCACTGACAAGCTATATGAAGGTAATGGACAATGAATTGAATAAAACAAAAACTCAGCGTCGTCAGAGTACTAAGTTAGTTGGACGGACTAACAACGAGCAACATACCTGTACATTGCTTGCCGCCACCAATGAAATGGTCCTACTAGTGTACTAAGATCTATTTCTCGAAGGAGCGCCACACTGGCTACACAGACAACTAGCTGAGACAGTGATCCAAAACATGGCCATTTGACTGGGCCCACCACCTTTCTTCATGCTAAATCCTTTCTTTCTCTTCATTTTGTCATTGATTTTTTAAAATTGAGGTGATGTTAAAGGAACGATGCGGCTTTTTATTGTGTAGCTGGGCAGGTAGAAACTGAAAAGCATTTTATTCTAGATTGTAAAGCGTACAGTGACATCCGAAGAAGCTACATAAGTGGGTTAACAGATGCAAATTTTCAAGATTTATTCGACATGGAATGGTTGGGCAGAATGGGAGAGCTCATTATCAAGCTAAACAATAGGATAACACCACTTCACAGTGCTAAAATAGCAGAGGTCACTGTCCCATAGGCCTTCTTTTGGTCTCGTGGACGTTAAAAGTCTTCTATTCTATTCTATTCTCTTCATTTTGTCATTGATTCTTTTTAAATTGATGTGATGTTAAAAGGAAACTATGAGGCTTTTTATTTTTAGAGAGCATTTTATTGTAGTATATCATAATACTATAAGGTACTATATATTTAAATTAGTAGTTGCTTTTCATTAAATTATTATAAATAAAGAAATCTAATTGTTGAAAGTTAAGAGCTGAATTCGATTGAAATCACTTCTTATTTTCACAAAGTTATTTTATATAGTACATTGTAATATAATGGGGGAGTATATATCTAAATTAGAAGTTGTTTTTCATTAAATTATTAAAAATATAGAGATTTAATTGCCAAAAGCTAAGAGTTGGATCTAATTGAAATCACTTATTATTATCACAAATCATTTTTATACAGTAGATTATAATATAAGGAGGGAGTATATATCTAAATTAGAAGTTGTTTTTCATTAAATTATTATAAATAGAGAGATATAATTGCGAAAATTTAGGAGTTGAATGCAATTGAATTCACCACTTATGTATTTTAACAATTTCAAATCATTACTTTTAAAAAAAATTATAAACTATCTTTCCATTCACATGTTATAAATATCATGTTATTGATCATAACACCAACTCTTCAATCTATTTATATTAGCTTGCACCATTTTTGAGAAGCATATAGTCATTGTAGGGGGTTTTGAAAATGTATCAAACAATCTTGATGGTTGATCTATAAAAATGCCCTTGTGTTGAGCAATAGCAATAGTGTGGACTATATGTAGCCTTTTAAGTTAACATTTTGAGTCCCAGAGAAGTAAATGCCTATGATTTGAACTCAATATCTTACACATCAACTAATTTAAAGCCAATAATATAAACAAAAATAGTTTCATTCTTGCTATTGATTAAGTTTATAGTTAAAAGTTAAAACACTATCTTTTTATTGTAAAATTTAGAAAAATGAGTAAGAAGAGCAATCAATGTTCGCTAGTTCCTTTCACTATTGATTATCATTTAGACATTTTAACATGTCCTAACAAGAAGGAAAAATCTACTATGCGCTTATTATTCTTATAATTACATTGCATTAAATGCATAAGATTAAAAAATAGTACATTTTGGTATTCTAAACATATAGCAATTTAATTTGCAAACATATTGCAGTAAATACTAAAAAGACTTGGTCACCTAATGTGCAAAAATATTGGAAAGTTTCATAAAAATCGACAAGCAATTATTTTTGATTGATTAAGCAAGGGCCCTCAACCCATTACATCAAGTTATGCAAAACAAAACAAAGGAAACAACAACATCAAAAATTGGCCACCAAGAGAGACCCAAACTAGAAACAACTAACAAACAACAAAACATAAATAACACAAAAAACACATACCTAACCTAGTAGAGATAGTTCCAATCTTTGGATAAGGAGTCCATTAACTCCTCCCAACAGACTCCTAAGTACTCTTAGTCTTCATAGTAACTAAATAGTTTGAATAGTATTTTCATATTCAAAGTGTATAACTTAATCGAACTACTAACACAACTAAAATACAAACACATAACCAAATAAATTATATGTTGCAATGATAGTAACTAGTCACTACATGACCCTTGTCAAAAAGTGGTAAACAATTTGTGAACAATAAAGATGTAAAAAATAAATCAAGGACTCAAATTTGCATTTTAAATCCTATTCTACATCTAATTGCACCCCTACTTAAGCTAAGGAATTACGGAAAAGGGTAAAATAAACCTAATTTTTTCATCCACAATTGTTGTACACACAAGATGTATGTGGTTGTGCTCCAATAAATTTGTGCTTGAGAGATGATATGTGGTTGCTCTTCAAACTAACAACATGGCTTTACAATTCAAACTCCCATGAAAATGCCTTTCAAGAGGGTTTATTAATAGAGTGAGAGGATGATTGATGAAGGGTTGAGTTTAACCCAAGAGATCAATGGATGATGATGACTGAGAGATTTGGAAGAAGAGGCCTCAAAGTGGCACCTTGTGATTGGTGCACTTGAATAGGACAATGATTAAATGGATTTGGATGGTCAAGATTGTCATGGAAAGGGATAAAGCATGGGGATAAACAAGGTACTTTTTGGAAGTCCAAAAATTTCTTTTTTTGGAGA
Source organism: Sequoia sempervirens (assembly GCA_007258455.2). Classification (NCBI taxonomy): domain Eukaryota; kingdom Viridiplantae; phylum Streptophyta; class Pinopsida; order Cupressales; family Cupressaceae; genus Sequoia; species Sequoia sempervirens. The sequence goes on from VDFB02265595.1 coordinate 163,671, forward strand.
CAAGTGAAAGGTGAGGATTTTTTTGGAAAAATTAATGGATAGGATCTAATGAAAAGATTTGTGGGAAAGTAGGAAGTTTGACAATGGCTTAAGCATGTTTAGGAATGTGCAAGAGGATTAATTAGTTAATTAATTGGTTTTAGTCAACTAATTATTTGAGGGAAATTTTGACATAATCAAATAAACATTGCATTTATTAAATTTTTGAAAGATAAGGATGTGAAGGGTGAATTTACTTAAATAAATGTAAAATTTATTTAATTAAGGGTGGACTATAGAGGAAAATGGCGTGAATGATAAATTAATTAATTAAATTAATGTTAGGACGATGATTGGGAAGATTACTTAAATAATTGAATTTGTTTAATTAATGGAATACAATAAAACTGGGTTTGGTTAGGATCTAGGTAATTTTAGGTATCTAAATTTTCCCCCCTTTGAAATGATGGTGTGATTAGATGAAACAGGGCCATTTCAAATAAGAATAAAGGCCTTGGAAGATACGAGACTAGTGGTAGGATGCCCTAATCTTTGAAATGAGAAGAGTGATGGTGAGGAAGGAGGTTGGTTTACTCCCTCAAGAGGATAAGTGAATTTGAAGAACATCCATGGTGCGCTCTCGAAATGGATAGAGTGATTGTCTAGGATAAAAGATAAAAGGATATGAAAGGACAAATGGATTAGGATAATAATATGGTTTGAGAGAGGGAGAGGGAGAGGCAAATGGATGGGGGGAATAGTCATGCTGAGTTGGTTGAGAAAAATTTATTTGTTGTAGAACTTGATGTTATGCACTAAGGTATAAGGACTAGTGTGACAATGTGCCAAGTGTGTAAAGGATTAACCCAAAATAAAAGGTTGCAAGCAAGCATATGTTGTTTGGCACCATAATATAGAAGATCACAATGTCATTGTGGTGATATGCTACCAAGACCATTAGAGATGTAAATGAATGATAATAAACACAAGCAAGGAAACAAACATGTACATTGATACAAAGATAAACAAGGATTTTACCCCTAGTTAAGATGAAATTCAATTGTTTTGATTTGTTATGATGATGATATAATTTTTGGAAATGAGAACAAGTTGAGGATTGGAAATGATATATCTAGATGATGGTAATTTGAGTAAAATGGATTAAGTTTTACAATGAGGTTGTGAACAAAAATGATGGGTTTTTTGGATGATGCACTAGATTGTGTGGTTAGATGGGATGGATTATGATTATGTGCATTTGGATGGACTATTTTGGGATTGTATAGGAGGAAAAATCTTGTAGCTAATGGAAAGGGATAACCAAGATAGTGAATGTTTGAAGGAAATGTGTGTATAGAGTGTATCATAACAAACGACTTTATGTGAGACATGTAGAGAAGATGGGAGGGATTGGGGGTAATTGGAGGGGTTTCAAGATATATTGTTTGAAGGATTAAGGATGTGATCTCTAATCACTATGTTGTAGATATGGGGAAACCATTATGAAAAACCTGTCAATATTCATGCAAGATTGTAGGGTGAGGTTTAAGTGTTGGAGAAAATGGCTTGATGGATCAAGTCAATGGAGGATTCATGGAATGGAGGGGTGCAAGAGGGGTGGATTGCAAATAAAATAAGGCATGTTTTATCCAAATCATGCTTGGAGAGTATGCCTCTATCTTTATCAAAATTGAAAGCAAGAAGGGATTATCGATTGGATATAATGGGAACAAATATGCATGTATAATGGATAGATAGATGGGATGGGAGAATTATTCCCTCAAGTTTAGGGTGCTAGTAGATGATGGATTTATGCATGACATTTTTTTCTAGGTTTTCATCATGGTACTTGTTCAAGGTGTCATAAGAAATGGTTTTCGTTGTTGGATAATCTTTTTCCTTTGCTCTTTGATTTTTTTGATTTTTTGATTTTTTTTTTTTGGGGATGGGATGGATGAATATTTAGATTTTGGATGAGGGATATGAATGTTGATTATTGTGGATAGGGGATACGAAGTTGGATGAAGGACTCAAGCATATGTTTTCATGGTGATAAGATATGTTATTGAATAACTACTTTGGTGGACCATGGAAAGTGTGGTTGCACTCATAGATGTTGCTAGAAAACTTGTTGGATTCACCAAAATGTAAATGTGGTACCATCATAGCTTTGATTTGTAGGATGTTTCCAAGGGAAATGGATGGTAGGGTGCATGAAGGATGACAAATATTAGGTGAAAGATGGGATGAAAGGGATGTATACACTAAGTTTCTACAAACAACCTCACAACAAATATTCAAGCTAGATCCATTTTTAACTAAATCAAATTTAGTTCCTATTTTAGCATATCCGACGACTATGCAAAGGTAAATTCTATTGAAGAGCATTAGGAGTTGGAATTTAATTAGAATCAAAAGTAACTATAATATTATTGTAATTTTATTCTAATATTGTTTCCACTTTGGAAGGGTTTGTGTTTGATTAACAATATCACTTTATAAATATTTTTGAAATATATTTTAGATGCATGCATAATATTCCATAGAGATATCTCAACTTGAATATTTGTATTGATTGATAATGTCATGCTCCTTATGTTCTCTAGTAGTCAAGCTAGGTGTAGGAGGTGGTAAAAATTGTTGACTAGGTGTGTCTTTTTTACCTCTATCTAATCTCTTGTGTACATATGAACAATATCATGACAATTAATAGAGGTTATGTAAAGCACTAGAAGCTTTTTCTTTAAATAATCATATAATCCACATAAAATAAGGGGCCTAAAAAAGAAGATATAAAATGATTGTAATTCTTGTTAGAAGAATTTATTTGTAAATGATAATTTTAGCACTATAAGTGAGAGTGAGATTAAGCATAAGTGAATGTTTCTTAACAAGATCAAACATAGTGGAAGTGAGTCAATCATGAGCAATTTATGCGATGATTCAACAAACATATTCATATTATGTGGAGAATTTTTTATATATATATATAAGTGTATTTATATTATGCAAAAAAATCCATATTAGCTTCTAAGGAGATGTAATAGAAGTTCAAAGAGAAGGAAGATGAGGAAAACACACTCCATCGTTGTGAGTAAAATAATCTATGAAAGCACATGAGAAAGAATGAAATAATTTAGAAAATTAACATGATGTGAAGCAAACCATTGTAATACTCTATCATTTAATGTTCTTTTAAATACAACCAAGAAATAAACATCATCATACACATGCTCATAAAGTGAAGATAAGAATGATATAACATGTAATTTTGTATCTTCATTTCCACTAAATATATCTAGTATATATTCTTTAATAACATTTACATTTGAAACAAGAACACTACCACAAAACATAAAATTGTCTATATTATCTAAATAACAATCATGAGTTGCTTGAGAAATGTGATCATTATCAAGTGAAGCACCATTATTTGAAGGTGAATATACATAAGATGTATTACCAAAAATCACCATCACTAATAGTTGAAGAAGTACAATTATCATAAGTCTCTTCATTAGGATAGGTGACAACATGGATATTGCAATGCTCTATTATTTAATGTTATTTTAAATACAACCAAGAAATAAACATCATCATAGACATGCTTATAAAATGAAGATAAGAATGATATAACATGTAATTTTGTATCTTCATTTCCACTAAATATATCTAGTATATATTCTTTAATGACAATTTACATTTGAAACGAGAACACTACCACAAAACATAAAATTATCTATATTATCTAAATAACAATCATGAGTTTCTTGAGAAATGTGATCATTATCAAGTGAAGCAACATTATTTGAAGGTGAATATGCATAAGATGTATTACCAAAAATCACCATCACTAATAGTTGAAGAAGTACAATTATCATAAGTCTCTTCATTAGGATAGGTGACACCATGAATATTATCATGAGGCACACCAATATCAAAGGAATGGGAAGGTGAAATGTATGAATTAATCAAAAAGGCATCCCTGGGCTGCTCAAGGAATGATGAATCAATATGTGTGCATGTAAGAGAATCCATTGATGTAAGAGGAAGACTATCATGATGTAGAAGGGATAATTTCACTAGGTACAACATCACATGAATCAATATCCCTAGATGTATTGTTAGAAGTTAGGGTTAAGTTGTCGTCATTTTCCATAAAGGAGTATAATCATCATAATTAAAGTAGACAAATAAAGAATAACCATCTAAAATGAAAGGAATAATACTAACAAGGTCCATGAAAAAGTAGAAATTAGAGAAAAAATCAACAAACTTACTCATAGAACATGTAACACCATTTGTGTGGCAAAGGGATGTAAAACCATAAAGGATCAAAAGATAAGATGTCATAAAGTGTGAAAACACATATGATTCTTGATATAAGTATGGAGGTAATCCTAAGGCGATGAATCATAATTATCCATATAAAATGACATAGAAATCAAGAAATAATGGATGAAAGTGAAGGAATAACCCATGACAAAAACCATAGGTGACAAGAAAGTTTAAGACACAAGGATACACACTAATATAAAATTAAAAAATAAAGATAAACATAACAAGAAATATCAAATCATAAATCAACAAGGGTAGAAGAACACACCCTAAGGAAAAACCTTAGAGGGTGTAGGAACATGGGTTCACTAAAATGAAGGGGAATAAGACACCCTTTAAATATATCTAGATTTCTAGTTAATGTTAATCAAACAAATACATCAATTAAATACAATTAACATTGCTAGATTAGATGTACAAAGTTGAGTTGCAACATGTAAATGTAAAAGTGTGAATGAAAGAGAGAAGGAATAAGGTATCTTTCTCTCTTTATGTCATGTTAATTGATACATTTCGTTTGATGCTTACTATTTGCAAATACTAGATTCTATTGTTCTAGATTTTTGGATAGAATCACACTTGTGATCTTGAATTATTCTTTTGATCATGTCCTTTGCACTTGTAAATATGATTCATTTTTGTTAGGTATCTAAATGAGGAATATGAAATTAACATCTTTAGGGATCTATTATACAAGGCTTGAATTTTGATACTTTCTTATGCCTTGATTAAATCCATGTTGTTGTTGTTCACATGATTGAAGACATGTGATGCAATATGTAGAATGAAGATTATACAATATTTATTCTTGAATTTTGATGCAATCATATGATAGACAATGCTTATGCTTCCATTCTCATACATCAAACATGCTTTTGATGTGTTGATTTAGGAGTATCTTAGAGGTTAGGAAATCTTGCATCATCCAAAAATATTTAATTTTTTGCAAGTTTTTATTGGTTTTCTAGTTCTTAGATTCCCATTGCATAAGACAATTCTCTCCATAAAGGAATTTTTTGTCCAATCTCCATTGTTGTGCATTTTGAGTTGTAGACCAAAATCTTGCAATATGACAATTGTTCAAGATTTGTGATAATGAGTACATCTCCAAGCTTATTCTTCCTAAGGAGGCATATAGATAGAACTCCATCAAATTTTAATGCATAGATCTAACCACACATAACATCCACCTTGTGGGTCCACTTGATCAATATAATTGAATGTGCAAAGGGCCCTTGTGGGTTTCATGCCAAATTTTGAATATTGTGTTGACTTGAGTACTTTGAGTGGTCCCACAAAAGGTTATGAAAGAAGGTTTACAACTCTTTGATTGGTTGTACCTTATCATTGAAATGGATCCCTATAAATAAGATAGCAAGATCCTTGGAATGGGTAATAAATAAAGGGGATAATCTTGATTGTGGGCTTTAGGTTCTCAATTTTTGTAATAAACATATAACATGCAAAGATGTATTATTGTATAAATATTGATATTCTTGAACTTTGATAGTGCCCTATTGTGACAGAGCATTTGAATGCAACATATTGTTGATTATTGAGAATTGAATAATATTGTCTTTGATTGTGACATCTCATTTTATCTTCTAGATATGTTTTTATAGTGTACTTGATTATATTTTGCTAATATGTGTTTGGGTTGTATGAATAGATTACTTTTCATTAGACTTTCTATCTGTGAAGTTGCATCACATGCTTTCTAAGTATTTGATGATGATGATGATATTAGTGACCTATAACACACGTCTTTAAATATGACAACTTACAACTCAATTCAAATACTTCAATGTATAAGCTAACAAGTAACAATCATATTTTTGAATTAAGTCAGCCTAAAATAGACAAGAAACAAATTTGAATTTAAACAAATATAATCACACTATCAATCCTTGTCATGAAATATAAGATCACATTAATCATCACACTTATAATATGTAAATAAATGAAATATAATATACAAATAAATAAAAAATAAAATGAATAAACAATAAAATATATTATACTTTTACACATAATAACCTAACTTATGAAATAAGTATATTTTAAAATAAAACTAAAATAAACATAAAACAAATTACATACTTTTTTCCCCCTCTATAGTATATTATATTGTCCATACTAGCAACATATTACCTAATGCTAACAATGACATTTATATTTTAATCAGACCCTATGCCCCATGATGTGACTTTTCCACTTTTTTTTTTGGTTGTATAGGCTGAACTTTACTTGAGTAATCTGAGTCAACTGTCCTTTTTTCCAAATTTCTTTAAACTAACTCTTCCTTATCAGATAAAGTATGAAAACATTAGATCTGTAATTAAAAAATGTTTTTCAAATCCCATACCAAACCAACAACATGACCAAACAAAAGAATAAACAAGTAGATCAACCCATTTGCTTCTAGATCTGTCAATAAAAGGAAACAAATAAATGAATGAATCCTTTTGCTTCAGGATTCATCCACTTTGGAAGGACCAACATATTTTTTACTTGTATTAGAAACTTAAATTTTCACTGGAAAAGTGCAATCATTGTGAAGCAACTCCGAAGACATGTTTTTAATGGAAAGCCCAACTCACCCATTAAATAATATTGAGAAGTAGATGCACGATTTTGTCACTACTCTAATAATTTAAGAATTAGTCAAGTCATATAGCTGGAATGCATCCATCAAATGATAGGAAAGTACAAACGCAGATTCCATTTCCCTGTGTATTTTAATACTATTCACAATTCATGGCATTAGTTGGTAACCGTATTATTAAAAAATATATGGCATCGTTTGGTCCTGCTGTACCAACAATTATGGTTGATTCTTATGATGTGGTACTTTGCTTTAAAGCAAATAATTTATATGTAAATGATTTGTCAAAAGAACTAATTTCTAGACAAATGATTTGTTTAGAAGACTGATATCTATACAAATGATTTGTAGTTTCATGTGTTATCATTGCTTTGAGATCTTTTTCTAGTTGTATTAAAGCAAATACTAGATATCAGAGTCTACATATGACTCCATTAATGCACAGTCAAACAGACTACTGAGGAACAGTTAAGAACTTACAATGACTGCTGACCAGTATTGACAATAATAACTAACAGAGCATTTAGACCAAATCATAGCAAGAACCAGAAAACGTGCAGTATGACTCTTTATGAATAGTACTATCTTCTACCAAAATATATTTTTTTGAATGGAGGTAACTCTTAGAAAATATATTTTTGTTAAAGAGTGTTAATATCGTTTTTTAAGGATCAATTTGTTGCAATGGCTTTGTCGTTGCATCAAAAGGTTGATCTGTTAACGTCCTATACAAACATCAAAATTATACAAGATCTACAAGAGACGGTTAAGCTATGTCAGCGAATCCGCAGTGGGCTGGACAAGCACCAACCTTCAAACAATTAAGATGGCCATTACATCAAAGGCAAAACAAATAAAGATCTCTAGGTGGAAGTGGTCTCAATAGAGGCTAAAATTTCATTTTATCAATATCTCTTAAGTAGATGAAGTTGTTACATAGTTTTGAATAAAATAAACATTTTAGTTGGCAAAGCAAAGAAAGATCTCTAGATGGAAGTGGTCTTAACAAAGGCTAAATTTTCATTTTATCAATATCTCTAAGTAGATGAAGTCGTTACATAGTTTTGAATAAAATAAACATTTTTTGCTATTAATTGTTGAAGGACAATCATTCTTATGTGGTGGTTGAATAAAGGAGCAGCTATTCTCCATACAAAATTGTATTATGGTCATGTTTTATCATTTCTTAATACATACCTCATTTTTATTGTTTAATATTTTTTGTTTTGTATGGAGTTTTTGATATTTTCAATGAATTGAAAAGGTTGCAATAGGCCATGTCATGTATTGGCAAGGATTAAAGTCAACATTGATTGAATCTTGAACATTTTTATTTGACAATTCTTTGGCCTTCTTTTATCACGATATTCGAATATCATAAGAATTATACTATGGACCGACATACTTTCATTATAAATTGTTATGGCCATGTTCTTGTTTTTTTTTCTCCATGATGAGACTTAACATGAATTCATGGAAGGAAAAAGAAATACCAGTGAACATGGGAAGTGGAAACATAGGAGATTGCAAAAAAATGAGAAATCTAATAAATAAGTTTTGCAACATTGAGTCATTGAGGCTTAATTTGACTAAGGTATGGCTTTTCAAAATCCTGGTTCGATATTTATGTTCTATGTGTGATTTTATGAAGCTTAAATAGGGTTTTCTTGAAGCCAAGAAATTATAAAAAACATTTTTAAAGAGAATAAATTATAATTTTTGTAGTAAATAGAAATCCCAAACAAAACTTCTATAGGATGAATTTTTTCAGCCTACTTTTTTTTAATAAACAATAACTAAACTATCATCACTTATACATTTTAAGAATCTTAAATTTTAAACACAAAAAAAAATAGAATGAATAGGTTGAACTACATAGTGTATTTCAATCTAAATGTTTTAAACAATTAAGTATGTGAAGGTTGAATTACATAATGTGTATTTAAATTTGTATGTTTTTTATAAACAAATAAACTATCCTAATTTATACATTTTAATAATCTTAAATTTATAAACATAAAAAAAGTTAGAATGAAATATGTAAAAATATTTTAAACTAAGAAAAATATATTTTTTTCAAATTTATAATTGACTAAAATAAATTAAACATGTGAATGTTGGACTACATGGTATGTTTCAACTTGTGTACTTTTTTATGAACAATAATCAAATTACCCTCATTTATACATTTTAAAGATCTTAAATTTTAGACATAAAAAATATTATGTAATAAATAGGTTGAACTACACAATGTGTATTTCAACTTAAATGCTTTAAAAAACCAAACATGTGTAGGTTAGTGTGTGTTTCAATTTGCATGCATTTTTTTTTATAAGTAATAACTAAACTATCCTCATTTATGCATTTAGAAAAGTAAAATTTTAAACACAAAAAATTAAAATCAACAAGTTGAACTACATTACGTGTTTCAACCTACATATTTTTATAAATAATAACTAAATTATTTCATTTATATATTTTAAAAATCTTAAAATTTTAAACACAAAAAAATAGAATGAACAAGTTGAGCTACATAGTGTGTGTCTCAATTTATAGTTTTTAATAAATAATAATTAATATAGATTTTCAAATTTAATTTTTTTAAGCACATAGTTTTTAAAATTTAAAGACAAGTTATGAATCATAAACAAAACTTGTGCATGTTGAAATACAAATTTTCTACAACATACAAATTTCTTCACCAACACTCAACCACAATCTTTATTTTGGCAATTGACAAATTCTAACATTTGAAATACAAAAATTATGAATCAAATCAAAGGTTAGAAATTTGAAAATAATTTTAGAAATGATAAACTAAACATGTGCAAATTGAAATACATAGTATGTGTATTTCAATCTATAATTTTTTCACTAAAAATAAATTATACATTATTTCTTTTGCTAATGTATGAATCCCAAAATTTAAAGCACAATATATGAAGATAATCAATTTCGAAGACATCTTTCAGATTTTTAAATAAACATGTACATAGTTCAACTTGCAATTTTATTTTCCAATATTTAATTACGCAATATGATGTTTTACACATACAATTTTATATAGACATTAAGTACTAACATGTTACTAGAACATAAATCAACCAATATATTTATCAATAAACCAATTATCAATAATATACAAACTGTCTAGCACCTAAACAACTATTCAATAGAAACTACCAAAGAATTCAATTGTCAAGAAAATATTATCCGTCATCTTATCTTCAATTATGCATCAATGAATCTTTAACTCCTAAATAACTAAAGGTTTTATGTCTATAGTTTCTAAACTAGTGTTGGTAACTCTAATAGTCTTAAATCAACCAATGTAGGTCATCTAGATAAGTAAATTTACCTCACCATTCTAAGATACCTTTATGGAGTATATATAATATCTTTATCTCCTATAGAGAACAAGTAGATATTGTCAAATAGTACAAAAACTTCATTACTAGGTTGATGTATAGAAGTTATTATAGTTTGCAAATATGGATGCGTTGTTCTTGTAATGAATCAAGGTGTTTGTAAATTTTTTCCTACATTAATCTTGATGAGATTGATGTACAAATAACTTAAAATTTGATCCAAAATAATAACAATTTAAGTAGAGAAATACATTCATAAATAGACAAATAGTGATACCATAGCAAAATAATTTATGTGGGAAAAAATCCTTCAGGAGAAAAAATCCCACACTCTAAAACTTGCACAATGTATTACCAAATATGAAAGGAGATTACAACACACTTGCAATGCAACTCTTTCTAGGATTATTTCAACAATAATTGAACTTGAATTTTTTTGATAGCATTCTAATATCACATGTGTACCTACAAATTCTCATATCAAATCCATTTTTTGAAGAATCAATTTATAAAATCTTTAAATACATGAAACCACAAAATAAAACCCAAACCAATGAGCGAAAACCATTTTAAAATGTGGCACCCAAATTGGGTTGAAAAATCCAAGGCCCAAGTCATGGAGAATCAAATCCACTATACAATATTAAATTTATTACACTTGTCATATGTCATCATAAACTCCATAAATATAGTACTCTATTGTTGGCTTCACAATCTCCTCAAATCATTCTTAATGACATGCATCATAGTGCTATTCAAAGTTTCTCAATAAATCTCTTTGTTCTTGGTTCTTACACATCACAAGAATTTATCATAGATTGTCATTATATCCCATCATAGTAGGAATCCCAACTTGCTAAATATTAAATACCTCTTACAACACCTTAAAAATATTCAACACTTGAAAACAACACCACCTCAAATTTTCACACCCCATTTTCATGTGAGACTAATTAAAATAATAATAAAATATGTCAGTTTTTAGTTAATTACAAGAAAATACCAAATAATACATAAATAATTTTAGGAACTTGTAAATGTTGAGATACCTTAATTTTCAATAGTTGTTAATAATTCACCACAAATCAACACATGTAATAATCAATTAGTCTTAGCCAGTAGTACTATGTAGCCAATGAAGAAAAAAATAATTTTATTAAATAGTTACTTTGATATTAATCTATAACTAAGATTTGCTACTTGTTAACTATATAAGTTACAATGACTAATTTTTACATGTCTAAAGTACGTGTTGGTTCCTCTACAAATAAAAATC